>ML246941.1:81667-105610 GCA_005239495.1 Nicotiana undulata
TTTTTGTGAAAAATTACTTTAACTAGCTTCCCTTTACTAGGTCATGGAAGATTGTTCACACGCATGCAAAGTTTCAACCTTTTATTTTCAAGAACCAACCTATGTGTGTTTTATTCATAACCAAAATCTGAGAATTATAGGGAAATGGGGTGAAGACTTACCTTTTTGAGTGAAGAAGATGACAATAACTAGATAATTTCCGGGCTTGAGTGACATTTGAAGAACCAATTTGGGGAAGATGGGGACTTCTCTCTCTAGAACCCTCTCTCACTTCTCTCTATTTTGATCAGATGCATGTTAAAAATGAAGGGGAAGGGTGTTTTATTAAACAGGGGTCAGGCTTTAAATTTAGAAAATAAGAACCCCAACATAGAAATGCGGTAAGGAATGCGATTGCATTCCTGTTATGCGGTCCGCATTCCTGTCGCAGAATGGCCCTTAAATGGGCCAAAATTGGAAAATAATCTGCCCAGGTATGCGACCACTATGCGGTCCACATACCTGTTATGCGATCGCATAGTGTGTCGCATAACCTCCCTCGCAAAAACCATGGGCAAGAATACGACAACTATGCGGTCCGCATACCCAAAATGCGATCGTATTCCGGGCCGCATAGTTATCTTTAATTCGGATAGTAGCCTGTCCAGGTATGCGACCACTATGCGGTCTGCATACCTGTTATGCGATCGCATAACGCGCAATTCCTTGAAAATTTTATCTTTTAAACTTTGGAATACTTTTTACTCAAAATGGGCCCGTTTTAAGAATTTCTACAGTTATAACAACACAGGGACCTATTCCGTCATTATTTTAGACATAGAATTCTACGGGTCTTTACATCCTCCCCCACTTAAAATCATTCGTCCTCGAATGAGGATCGGAAAACCGCTTGGTTTTGGAAACACAATATGCCAAACCACAATTTTCACTAACTCCGATATTTTTTGAAATTTTTCGCCAGAGTTTCCTTTGTAACTAGGACTATATACCTGTCAGAGAGCGCCCAAACCACATTTCCAATTTAATTCTACATAATGCAGTTATTCTAACAACTTATATATAACCTTGTTACCTTAACAACTTGCATGTATTCAATTACTTCAATATGCCATATACACTTCAATCAATCATTACCAATCTACACTTCTATTAATCATTTAACCATCACATGAGTTTCACATAATTTTATTTACTCCAACAATTTGCATATAATTCAGTTATCCCATCAAATCATATACAATTCAATTACTTCAACATGCTTATACATAATTCAGTTAACACCATAACTTGCATATCATTTAACTACCACATGAATTGCACATAATTTTAGCTTACTTCAAAGAGCTGTACATTACTCGAATAATCACAACATACACAAATATGGCACAACTTGAGATGTTACAATAATAAGGAAATTAGGAGAGTGAAGTGTTCTTGAAAAGAATTAAACACAAAGGTGTATTCACTTAGAGATGGCAGTTCTCACGATCACTACTATACTTGTTCAAACAAATGGGGATATTTTCCTTTCATTTCATTTTCCGCTTCCCACGTGGCTTCCTCGACTCGTAGACTTCGCCACAACACTTTAACTGAAGCAGTTTCTTTGTTCCTCAACCTACGGACTTGCCTATCAAGAATATAAACCGGAACCTCTTCATACAATAATTCTTCATTAACCTCTATAGTCTCAACTGGCATGATGGCGGATGGATCTCCAACCACTTTCTTCAACATAGACACATGGAACACCGGGTGCACTAATGACATTTCAAGGGGCAATTCCAGCCGATAGGCCACCTGTCCTATCCTTTGAGTGATCTGATACGGCCCGACATACCTAGGGCTCAATTTCCCTTTCTTTCCAAACCGCATGACTCCCTAAATGGGAGATACCTTCAAGAATACCCGATCATCTACTTGGAACTCCAAATCCCTACGACGAATGTCCGCATAGGATTTCTGACGACTCTGAGCAGTTTTCATCCTCTCCTGAATGACTCTATCCTTTTCCATAGCTTGGTGCACAAGATCTGGTCCTAACAACTTTGCCTCACCAACCTCAAACCATCCAATCGGAGACCTACATCTCCTTCCGTAAAATGCCTCAAATGGGGCCATCTGAATACTAGCATGGAAGCTGTTATTGTAAGCAAACTCTATAAGCGGCAAGTGATCATCCTAGCTACCATTGAAATCTAAAACACAAGCATGCAACATATCTTCAAGTGTCTGAATAGTCCGCTCTGCTTGACCGTCCGTTTGTGGGTGGAAAGTTGTGCTGAGATTTACCTGATTACCCAAACCTTGCTGAAAGTTTCTCAAGAAATTTGTTGTGAACTGGGCCCCTCGATCTGAGATAATAGAGACTGGAGTGCCATGAAGGCTGACTATTTCCTTGATATATAACTGAGCGTACTGTTCTGTAGTATCGGTGGACTTGACTGGTAAGAAGTGAGCTGATTTCGTGAGTCGATCCACTATCACCGAAATTGAGTCAAACTTGCGCTGGGTGCGAGGTAACCCTACTACGAAGTCCATATTGATAATTTCCCATTTCCACATCGGTATTTCCATAAGATGCGTCAACCCACCGGGCCTCTGATGCTCGGCCTTCACTTGGTGACAATTCGGACACCTAGCCACAAAATCCGCCACACCCCCCTTCATACCATTCCACCAATAAATCTCCTTGAGATCGGGATACATTTTCGTAAAACCTGGGTGAACAGAGTACCTGGAATTATGAGCCTCTACCATTACCCTCTCCCCGAGATCATCCACATTTTGAACACATAATCTCCCTTGACACCGCAAGACACCGTCATCATTACCGAGTGAAAATGCTTAAGACTTGTGATTTAGAATTGCTTCCCTAAATTGTGCTCAAGCCGGATCCCTGAATTGCTTTCTCTTGACATCCGCTACAAGCGAAGACTCTGCTCCATTACACACCACAACATTCCCCTCATCTGAGGTTGAAAGACAGACCCTAGACTGGGCAACTGATAAACCTGCCGAGCCAAAGGCCTCTGACTGGCTTCTAAATGTGCCAAGCTACCCATGGATTTCCAACTAAGTGCGTTAGCCACCACATTCGCCTTCCCTGGATAATTCTGCGTCAGATAATTCTTCTCGTCGTTCTTGAGCTGCCTTGAAGCATACACTATAACTTTACCACATTGCATCAACACACACCCAAAACCAACTCTCGAAGCATCAAAATAAATCACGAATCCTTCTATACCTTCTGGCAAGGTCAACACTGGTGCTGAAGTCAATCTCGATTTCAATTCCTGAAAACTCTTTTCACAAGCATCGGACCACTAAAACTTAACTGCTTTCTGCGTCAGCCTGGTCAATGGGGAGGCAAGATTAGATAATCCCTCCACAAATCTCTGATAATACCCTGCTAGACCCAAGAAACTGCGAATCTCTGTCGGGATCGTTAGTTTAGGCCAATCCTTCACTGCTGCAATCTTGTGGGGATCAACTTGAATCCCTTCCCTAGAAACAACATGGCCCAAAAAGGTGACTGATTTTAGCAAAAACTCACATTTTGAATACATTGCATACAACTGGTGCTGATGAAAAGTCTGCAGAACTACCCCGATGTGATTACCATGATCTTCCTGACTTCGCGAATAAATAAGGATGTCGTCTATGAAGACAATCACAAAGGAGTCAAGAAACGGCTTGAAAACTCGATCATAAGATCCATAAAAGATGCTGGGGCGTTGATTAGCCCGAAAGATATTACCAGAAATTCAAAGTGCCCATAACGAGTCCTGAAGGCGGTCTTAGGGATATCCTGCTCCCTGATCTTTAAGTGGTGATACCCGGACTGTAAGTCAATCTTTGAGAAGAACCTAGCACCTTGCAATTGATCGAACAAGTCATCTATTCGAGGCAATGGATATTTGTTTTTGATAGTGACCTTGTTGAGCTGTCGATAATCAATACACATCCGAAGCGATCCATCCTTCTTTCTGATAAAAAGAACCGGTGAGCCCCAAGGCGACACACTTGGCTGAAGGAAACCCTTTTCTAATAGATCTTTAAATTGCTCCTTTAACTCTCTCAATTCTGCTGGCGCCATTCTGTAAGGTGGAATAGATATTGGCTGCGTATCTGGCAATACATCAATCCCGAAATCGATCTCTCTATCTGGCGGAATTCCAGGAAGCTCATCCGGAAACACTTCAAGAAACTCATTCACAACGGCACGGACTCGAGAGCAGGCACCTCTAAAGTGGTGTCCGCAACCCGGACCAAATGATAGATTCATCCCTTCCTGATCATCTTGGAGGCTTTAAGATAGGAAATACACCTACCTCTCGACACGACATCATTCCCTTTCAATTCAATAGCTGGTTCATTAGGAAACTCGAGCCTCATAATTCTGGTTCGGCAGTCGAGTTTAGCAAAGCACGAATAAAGCCAATACATTCCCATGATTACATCAAAATCTAACATCTCTAACTCAATAAGATCGGTTGTGGTATCTCGACCACACACCGTTACAACACAATTCCTATAGACCGCGCGACCGTAATAAAATCGCCAACTGGAGTCGACACTGAGAACGACTCATGAATTTGTTCGCGTTCTATCCCAAAACTCGAAGCAATAAATGGAGTAAGATATGACAAAGAGGACCCCAGATTAATAAGAGCATAAACATCAAGTGTTTGTACAGTCAGAATACCTGTGACAACATCTGGAGAAGCCTCCGCAATCGGGAGACCACTCAAAGCATAGAATCGACTGGGTCCCACTTAACCCTGTGCTCTACCCCTAGTTGCACTGCGCCTTGCTGGAGCTGGAGGGCGTGCTGAAGATGTAGCGGCCGAAAAACTGGATGGCTGAGCAAGGCCCCTACCTTTTCCCTGACTGGGCGCACGACAATCTCGCTGAATATGGCCCCTCAGTCCACATCTATAGCATATGGGGATATCCATGTAATAAGGCTCAGAATGGAACCTCCCACACTTAGGGCATGGAGCCCTCCGCTGCTGCTGGAACCTCCTACCTGAACGACCGAACTGATGGAACCTCCTTCCGTTTGAACTTAGTCCAAAGAGACCTCCCTGCTGATAATTGTGCCCTAATGGCGGCGCACTAGCTGAAGACTGAGCATAAGACTGAGATGGCCCTGATAAACCTCTCCCAAGGGCTAATATCGCTCCTCCAACTGAACTCTTAGGGTTGCCCGCTGATCGGACCCTACTACTACTCTCCCTCTCCATTCTTATCTTCAATTTTTGAGCCTCCGTAGCCTGGGAAAAACCCACAATATTATAATCGTTCATATCTGAATGTAGAGCAGTTGTAGTAGCCTCATTGACAACAAAGGGACCAAGGCCCTGAACAAACCGACAAACTCTGGCCTCCATAGTCGGCATCATGTGGGTAGCATACTTGGACAAGCGCACGAACTCCATATGGTACTCCCACATACTCATGTGGCCCTGCTTAAGGACCTCAAACTCTGCAGCACGGGCTGCCATAACCACGGCAAGCAAGAAATGATCCATGAAAGCATCTACAAACTCGACCCATCTCACTGGAGGGCTCCTCTCTCCACGGGAACTCTCCCACATCTCAAACCATGAATATGCTGCTCCCTTTAGACGATAGGAAGCTAATTCAACTCCCTCTGTCTCTGTAGCCCTCATAACCCGAAGGGTCTTGTACATTTCATCTATAAATTCTTGAGGATCGGCCTCTGGGTCGGTGCCTGTGAACTCTAGAGGGGCTAACCGCAGAAACTGGTTGACCCTAGAACCTGAAGAATCCCCTTGTTCGCTAGAGAACGCAAGGGCAGCCTATGATCTTCGGGCCTGGGAGGCCACTAACTGAGTCAACATCTGAATAGCTCCCCTGAGAACCCAAAAACAAATACAAGGACAAGAAGCTGGGACTGAGGAAGTATCAGGAACATCAGCGGGAGGGATTGCAGTACCCTCCGTTGGAGCAGGAATAGGGATAGACTGTCCTGGCACGGAGAAGTCAGGCAGATTCAAGGTCGGGGAATCATTCTCACCCGCACCATCAGATAAAGGATTCATGGCCATACTTGGGGTGGCATTGGCCTTTAGGACGAGGCGAGCTCTCTTCTTGGGCGCCATTCACTGAAAATTAGGGCAATGCGCGAGTTAGATAAAGATATTCTCACCTTTCACTTCATCGCACGATACAGAGCAACAATCGAAGGGTATTTTCCTAAATGTACATGCAGCCCCCTACTTATAGATGTGGTCGACAACACACCGATAAGAAGGGCTCTACTAGACACAACTCCGAGACATCATAGGACACTTTTAAAACCTTACGCTCTGATACCAAGTGTGTCATGCCCCAAAATCGAGGGACGAGACCGGCGCCTAACCGGATGAACCCAGTCAAGCGGACCTAGTTTTCCTTTCCTACCCGACGTATTTCCCCGCGTTCATAACATACATTATTCCATGTGAGCTATACAATTCAGATCCAAAGTACAATTTACAACATGATTCAATTTTTCCTCTTTAACTTTCAGCAATAGATAATCCAAAACATACAACCTTTCTAATTTGCGATTCACCATTACGAGTGAGTACAACTACCGCCCAGAATATACATATATATATATATATATATATATATATATATACAACCCACACAATGTCTACAGATCCTCTAAGAGTACTAGGAGTTTTTACATAAACTCGCCGGCAACAAGGCCCCGGCTATACCTTTCACAACATAACAAAAAGAGAATGATTTAGTACACACACGGCCCCGAGAGGAAATGAGGCTCACCAGAACTGCTGAAAAGATGAGGGGAGGCACCACTAACGACTGGCTGAGCTACCTGCTATGGAACCACCTACATCCATATAAAAGATGTAGCACCCCCAGCAAAAGGTACGTTAGTACCATTGAATAGTACTAGTATGTATAAACAAACTTTACTCTAAGGAAAATCAAGTAATGCACAGATAGAAGGCAGTCAACGAACCAACAAATATTACACAGGGATACAGAGACAAACACAATTGAGAGTTTCACAGATTCTTGTTTCACCACAATCACATTCCACCCTTATTCCTTCTCAACAATCCACCCTTATTACTTCCTGTTGCGGCGTGCAACCCGATCCCACCGGACAATAACATTTCAGCGTTATTGCATTCTGTTGCGGCGTGCAACCCGATCCCACCGGAAAATAACACCCCCACCCTTATTACTTCGTGTTGCGGCGTGCAACCCGATCCCACCGGACAATCACATTTTGCAGCCACAATAACAGCCCACAATTAAATCCCAAGGCTTCATATCTTCAAGAGTACAATTTCATAACAATCAATCAATCATGTGTTCACAATAGTCTTTATCAACCTTTAATTAAATCACAAAGATTATCATCAATCAAGAATATAAATTCATTACAACCAACAATCCGTACGAAGTCAAGCCACAATAAACCTTGCCAAACAATGAGTCATATCTGATATTGCCATGGTCATCGATTACCATGTTAATTGAATTTGTGAAAGATGATTTCCTTGTGATTACTCTATCATGTTCAAGGTTTGTTATGTGCTTGAATATGTTGGTATAAAAGAATGGTAAAGAACCCAAATTTGTGAATGTATCTAAGTGCTAGGGGCTGTGTAACAAATGATGAAAAAGAGTTGTGAATTTATTTAATCGAACTAACTAAGAGAATTAGAGAATGAAATCTTTACACCCCAATACTTCAGAAATATCAATTCACATGTACTCAACAAGAACTCATATCTAAATGCTCGGACACCAATAAGGTGACTCTACGAAGATTAATGTTAGCCATACATACCTTGTGTCGAATTTCCCCTTTAATTTCTATCACAATTCACCGAACCGTCTAACACCGTCAATCTATTCCACAATGCGACATATTTCACTTGGAATTAGGAATCTTGAATTCAATTGGGCATTTTATCAAACACCATGTGACCCCTTAGATTACTAACCCCCATTTTTAGTGAAAAATTACTTTAACTAGCTTCCCTTTACTAGGTCATGGAAGATTGTTCACATGCATGCAAAGTTTCAACTGTTTAATTTCAAGAACCAACCTATGTGTATTTTATTCATAACAAAATCTGAGAATTAAAGGGAAATGGGGTGAAGACTTACCTTTTTGAGTGAAGAAGATGACAATAACTCAATAATTTTCGGGCTTGAGTGAGGTTTGAAGAATCAATTTGGGGAAGATGGGGACTTCTCTCTCTAGAACCCACTCTCACTTCTCTCTATTTTGATCAGATGCATGTTAAAAATGAAGGTGAGGGGTGTTTTATTAAACTGGGGGTCGGGTTTTAAATTTAGAAAATAGGAACCCCGACACAGAAATGCGGTCAGGAATGCGATCGCATTCCTGCTATGCGGTCCGCATTCCTGTCGCAGAAATGGCCCTTAAATGGGCAAAAATTGGAAAACAATCTGCCTAGGTATGCGACCACTATGCGGTCCGCATACCTATTATGTGATCGCATAGTGCTTCGCATAGTGCTTCGCATAACGCGCAATTCCTGTAAAATTTTATCTTTGAAGCTTTGAAATACGTTTTACTCAAAATGTGTTCGTTTTAAGAATTTCTACAGTTATAACAACACAGGGACCTATTCGGTCTTATTTTAGACATAGAATTATATGGTTATTTACATCCTCCCCCACTTAAAATCATTCGTCCTCGAATAGGGATCGGAAAACCGCTTGGTTTTGGAAACACAATATGCCAAACCCTAATTTTCACTAACTCCGTTATTTTCTGAAAATATTTGCCAGATTTTCCTTTGTAACTAGGCCTATATACCTGTTAGAGATCCCCCAAAACACATTTCCAATTTAATGCTACATAATGCAGTTATTCTAACAACTTGTATATAACCTTGTTACCTTAACAACTTGCATGTACTCAATTACTTCAATATGCCATATACACTTCAATCAATCATTACCAATCTACAGTTCTATTAATCATTTAACCATCACATGAGTTTCACATAATTTCATTTACTCCAACAATTTGCACATAATTCAGTTATCCCATCAAATCATATACAATTCATTTACTTCAGCATGCTTATACATATTTCAGTTAACACCACAACTTGCATATCATTTAATTACCACATGAATTGCACATAATTTTAGCTTACTTCAAAGAGCTGCACATTACTCGATTAATCACAACATACACAAATATGGCACAACTTGAGATGTTACAATAATAAGGAAATTAGGAGAGTGAAGTGTTCTTGCACAGAATTAAACACAAAGGTGTATTCACTTACAGATGGCAGTTCTCACGATCACTACTAGACTTGTTCAAACAAATGGGGATATTTTCCTTTCATTTAATTTTCCGCTTCCCACGTGGCTTCCTCGACCTGTTGACTTTGCCACAACACTTTAATTGAAGCAATTTCTTTGTTCCTCAACTTACAGACTTGCCTATCAAGAATAGAAACCGGAACCTCTTCATACGATAATTCTTCATTAACCTCAATAGTCTAAACTGGCACGATGGAGGATGGATCTCCAACCACTTTCTTCAACATAGACACATGGAACACCGGGTGCACTAATGACATTTCAGGGGGAAATTCCAGCCGATAGGCCACCTATCCTATCCTTTCAGTGATCCGATACGACCCGACATACCTAGGGCTCAATTTCCCTTTCTTTCCAAACTGCATGACTCCCTTCATGGGAGATACCTTCAAGAATACCCGATCATCTACTTGGAACTCCAAATCCCTACGACGAACGTCTACATTGGATTTCTGACGACTCTGAGCAGTTTTCATCTTCTCCTGAATGACTAACTTTTTCCATAGCTTGGTGCATAAGATCTTGTCATAACAAATCTGCCTCACCAACCTCAAACCATCCAATCAGAGACCTACATCTCCTTCCGTACAATGCCTCAAATGGGGCCATCTGAATACTAGCATGGAAGCTGTTATTGTAAGCAAACTTTATAAGCGACAAGTGATCATCCCAGCTACCCTTAAAATCTAAAACACAAGCCCGCAACATATCTTCAAGCGTCTAAATAGTCCGCTCCCTTTGACCTTCCGTCTGTGGGTGGAAAGATGTGCTGTGATTTACCTGAGTACCCAAACCTTGCTGAAATTTTCTCCAGATATTTTCTGTGAACTGGGCCCCTCGATCTGAGATATTAGAGACTGGAGTGCCATGAAGTCTTACTATTTCCTTGATATACAACTGAGCATACTGTTCTGCAGTATCGGTGGACTTGACTGGTAAGAAGTGAGCTGATTTCGTGAGTCGATCCACTATCACCGAAATTGAGTCAAACTTGCGCTGAGTGCGAGGTAACCCTACCACGAAGTCCATATTGATCATTTCCCATTTCCCCATCGGTATTTATATAAGCTGCATCAACCCACCGGACCTCTGATGCTTGACCTTCACTTGGTGACAATTCGGACACCTAGCCACAAAGTCCGCCACACCCCCTTCATACCATTCCACCAATAAATCTCCTTGAGATCGTGATACATTTTTGTAGAACCTGGGTGAACAGAATACCTGGAATTATGAGCCTCTTCCATTACCCTCTCCCAAAGATCATCCACATCTGGAACACATAATCTCCCTTGACACCACAAGACACCGTCATCATTGCCGAGTGAAAATGCTGAAGTCTTGTGATTCAGAATTGCTTCCCTCAATTGTGCCCAAGCCGGATCCCTGAATTGCTTTCTCTTGACTTCCGCTACAAGCGAAGACTCTGCTCCATTACACACCACGACATTCCGTGAATTTGAGGTTGAAAGACAGACCCCTAGACTGGCCAACTGATAAACCTCCCGAGCCAAAGGCCTCTGACTGGCTTCTAAATGTGCCAAGCTACCCATGGATTTCCGACTAAGAGCGTTGGCCACCACATTCGCCTTCCTTGGATGGTACGAAATGTTCATATCATAATCCTTGAGCACTTCTAACAACCTCCGCTGCCATAAGTTCAACTTATTCTGCTTGAATAAACACTGAAGACTCTTGTGGTCTGTGAACACGTCCACATGGACCCCATAAAGATAATGCCGCCAGATTTTCAATGCAAACACAACCGCTGCAAGCTCCAAATCATGCATCGGATACTTCTTCTGTTGATTCTTGAGCTGCCTTGAAACATACGCTGTAACTTTACCACATTGCATCAACACACACCCCAAACCAACTCTCAAAGCATCACTATAAACCACGAATCCTTATGTACCTTCTGGCAAGGTCAACACCGATGCCGAAGTCAATCTCGATTTCAGTTCCTGAAAACTCTTTTCACAAGCATCGGACCACTGAAACTTAACTACTTTCTGCGTCAACTTGGTCAATGGGGAGGCCAGAGTAGAGAATCCCTCCACAAATCTCCGATAATACCCTGCTAGACCTAAGAAACTACGAATCTATGTCGGGGTCGTTGGTCTAGGCCAATCCTTCACTGATGCAATCTTTTGGGGATCAACTTGAATCCCTTCCCTAGAAACCACATGGCCCAAAAAGGTGACTAATTCTAGCCAAAACTCACATTTTGAAAATTTTGCATACAACTGGTGCTAATGAAGAGTCTGCAAAACTGCCCTGAGGTAATTAGCATGATCTTCCTGACTTCGCGAATAAACAAGGATGTCGTCAATGAAGACAATCACAAAGGAGTCAATAAACAGCTTGAAAACCCAATTCATAAGATCCATAAAAGCTATTTGGGCGTTGGTTAGCCCGAGAGACATTACCAGAAATTCAAAGTGCCCATAATGAGTCCTGAAGATGGTCTTAGGGATATCCTGCTCCCTGATCTTTAACTGGTGATACCCGGACCATAAGTCAATCTTTGAGAAGAACCTAGCACCTTGCAATTGATCGAACAAGTAATCTATCCGAGGCAATGAATATTTTTTTTGATAATGACCTTATTGAGCTGCCGATAATCAATACACATCCGAAGCGATCCATCCTTCTTTCTGACAAAAAGAACCGGTGCGCCCCAAGGTGACACACTTGGCCGAACGAAACCCTTTTCTAATAGATCTTTCAATTGCTCCTTTAATTCTCTCAATTCTATTGGCGCCATTCTGTAAGGTGGAATAGATATTGGATGCGTATATTGAAATACATCAATCCCGAAATTGATCTGTCTATCTGGCGGAATTCCAGGAAGCTCATCCGGAAACACTTCAAGAAACTCATTCACAACTGGCACGGACTCAGGAGCAGGCACCTCTGAAGTGGTGTCCGCAACCCAGACCAAATGATAGATTCATCCCTTCCTGATCATCTTGGAGGCTTTAAGATAGGAAATAAACCTACCTCTCGGCACGACATCATTCCGTTTCCATTAAATAGTTGGTTCATTAGGAAACTCGAGCCTCATAATTCTGGTTCGGAAATCGAGTTTAGCAAAGCACGAATAAAACCAATCCATTCCCATTATTACATCAAAATCTAACATCTCTAACTCAATAAAATCGGTCGTGGTATCTCGGCCACACACCGTGACAACACAATTCCTATAGACTCGCGCGACCGTAATAGAATCCCCAACTGGAGTCGACACTGAGAACGGCTCATGAAGTTGTTCGGGTTCTATCCCAAACCTCGAAGCAATAAATGGAGTAACATATGACAAAGAGGACCCCGGATCAACAAGAGCATAAACATCAAGTGTTTGTACAGTCAGAATACCTGTGACAACATCTGGAGAAACCTCCGCACTCTAGAGACCACTCAAAGCATAGAATCGACTAGGTCCCCCTTGACCCCGTGCTCTACCCCTAGTTGCACCGCGCCCTGCTGGAGCTGGAGGGCGTGCTAAAGATGTAGCGGCCGAAGAACTGGACGGCTAAGCAGTGCCCCTACTTGTGCCCTGACTTGGGGCACGACAATCTCGCTGAATATGGCCCCTCACTCCACATCTATAGCATAGCAGGATATCCAGGTAACAAGGCTCAGAATGGAACCTCCTACACTTAGGGCATGGGGCCCACCGCTGCTGCTGGAACCTCCTACCTGAACGACCGGACTGATGGAACCTCCTGCCATCTGAACTTGGTCCAAAGCGACCTTCCTGCTGATAACTGTGCCCTGATGGCGGCGCATTGGCTGAAGACTGAGCATAAGATTGAGATGGCCCTGATAAACCTCTCCCAAGGGCTGATCTCTCTCCTCCAACTGAACTCCCACGGTTGCCCGCTGACCGGGCCCTACTACTACTCTCCCTCTCCATTATTATCTTCAATTTCCGAGCCTCCGTAGCCTAGGCAAAACCCATAATCTTACCATCATTCATATCTTAATGCAGAGCAGCTGTAGCAGCCTCATTGACAACCAAGGTACCAAGGCCCTGAACAAACCAACGACCTCTGGCCTCCATAGTCGGCATCATGTGGGTAGCATACTTGGTCAAGCGCACGAACTCCATATGGTACTCCCACACACTCATATGGCCCTGTTTAAGGACCTTAAACTCTGCAGCACGAGATGCCATAACCTTGGCAGGCAAGAAATGATCAATGAAAGCATCTACAATTTCGACCCATCTCACTGGAGGGCTCCCATCTCCATGAGAACTCTCCTACATCTCAAACCATGAATATGCTGCTCCGTTTAGACGATAGGAAGCTAACTCAACTCCCTCTATCTCAGTAGCCCTCATAACCCGAAGGGTCTTGTACATTTCATCTATAAAGTCTTGAGGATCGGCCTCTGGGTCGGTGCCTGTGAACTCTGGAGGGGCTAACCGCTTAAACTGGTTGACCCTAGAACCTGAAGAATCCCGTTGCTCGCTAGAGGACGCAGGGGCAGCCTGTGATCTTCGGGCCAGTGAGGCCACTAATTGAGTCAACATCTGAATAGCTCCCCTGAGGTACCCATCAACAATACTGGGACCGGAAGCTGGTACTAAGGAAGGATCGGGAACATCAGCGGGAGGGATTTCAGTACCCTCCGCTGGAGAAGGAATAGGGATAGACTGGACTGGCACGGAGGAGTTAGGCAGATTCAAGGTCTGGGAATCATTCTCACCCGCACCATCAGATAAAGGATTCATGGCCATACTTGGGGTGGCATTGGCCTCTAGGACGAGGCGATCTCTCTTCTTGGGCGCCATACACTAAACATTAGGGCAATGCGCGAGTTAGATAAAGATATTCTCACCTTTCACTTCATCGCACGATACAGAGTAACAATGAAAGGGTATTTTCCTAAATGTCCATGCAACCCCCTACTTATAGATGTGGTCGACAACACACCAATAAAAAGGGCTCTACTAGACACAGCTCCGAGACATCCTAGGACACTTTTAAAACCTTAGGCTCTGATACCAAATTTGTCATGCCCCTATTCGAGGGACGAGACCGGCGCCTAACCGGATTAACCCAGTCAAGCGGACCTGGTTTTCCTTTCCTACCCGACGTATTTTCCCCCGTTCATAACATACATTATTCCATGTGAGTTATACAATTTAGATCCAAAGTACAATTTACAACATGATACCATTTTTCCTCTTTAACTTTCAACAATAGATAATCTAAAACATACAAGTTACATACAACCTTTCTGATTTGCGATTCACCATTTCGAGTGAGTACAACTACCGCCCAAAATATACATATATATATATATACAACCCACACAGTGTCTACGGATCCTCTAAGAGTACTAGGAGTTTTTACATAAACTCGCCGGCAACAAGGCCCTGGCTATACCTTTCACAACATAAGAAAAAGAGAATGATGTAGTACACACACGGCCCAGAGAGGAAATGGGGCTCACCAGAACTGCTGAAAAGATGAGGAAGAGGCACCACTAACGACGGGCTGAGCTACCTACTATGGAACCACCTACATCCATATAATAGATGTAGCACCCCCAGCAAAAGGGACGTTAGTACCATTGTATAGTACTAGTATGTATAAACAAACTTTACTCTAAGTAAAATCAAGTAATGCATAGATAGAAGGCAGTCAACGAACCAACAAATATTGCACAGATATACAGAGACAAACACAATTGAGAGTTTCACAGATTCTTGTTTCACCACAATCACATTCCACCCTTATTCCTTCACAACAATCCACCCTTATTACTTCCTGTTGCGGCATGCAACCCGATCCCACCGGACAATCACATTTCAGCCTTATTGCATTCTATTGCGGCGTGCAACCCGATTCCACCAGACAATCACATTTTGTAGCCACAATAACAACCCACAATTAAATCACAAGGCTTCATATCTTCAAGAGTACATTTACATAACAACCAATCAATCATGTGTTCACAATAGTCTTTATCAACCTTTAATTAAATCACAAAGACTCTCATCAATCAAGAATATAAATTCATTACAACCAACAATCTGTACGAAGTCAAGCCACAATAACCCTTGCCAAACAATGAGTCATATCTGATATTGTCATGGTCATTTAGTTCGATTAAATAAATTCACAACTCTTTTTAATCATTTGTTACACAGCCCTTAGCACTTAGATACATTCACACATTTGGGTTCTTTACCATTCTTTTATACCAACATATTCAAGCACTTATCAAACCTTGCACGTGATAGAGTAATCAAAAGGAAATCATCTTTCACAAATTAAATTAACATGGTAATCAACTAAGAGAATCAGAGAATGAAATCTTTACACCTCAATACATCAGAACTATCAATTCATATGTACTCAGCAAGAACTCATACCTAAATGCTCGGACACCAACAAGGTGACTCTACAAAGATTAAAGTTAGCCATACATACCTTGTGTCGAATTTCCCCTTTAATTTCTATCACAATTCACGGAACCGTCTAGCACCGTCAATCTATTTCACAATGCAACATATTTCACTTGGAATTAGGAATCTTGAATTCAATTGGGCATTTTATCAAATACCATGTGACCCCTTAGATTACTAACCCACCCACCCCCCCTTTTTAGTGAAAAATTACTTTAACTAGCTTCCCTTTACTAGGTCATGGAATATTGTTCACATGCATGCAAAGTTTCAACTTTTCATTTTCAATAACCAACCTATGTGTGTTTTATTCATAACCAAAATCTGAGAATTAAAGGAAAATGTGGTGAAGACTTACCTTTTTGAGTGAAGAAGATGACAATAACTTGATAATTTCCGGGCTTGAGTTACATTTGAAGAATCAATTTGGGGAAGATGGGGACTTCTCTCTCTAGAACCCACTCTCACTTCTCTCTATTTTGATCAGATGCATGTTAAAAATGAAGGGGAGGGGTATTTTATTAAACTGGGGGTTGGGTTTTAAATTTAGAAAATAGGAACCCCGACACAGAAATGCGGTCAGGAATGCGATCGCATTCCTGCTATGCAGTCCGCATTCCTGTCGCAGAAAGGGCCCTTAAATGGGCCAAAATTTGAAAACAATCTGCCCAGCTATGCGACCACTATGCGGTCTGCATACCTGTTATGCGATCGCATAGTGCGTCGCATAACCTCCCTCGAAAAAACCATGGGGCAAGAATGCGACAACTATGCGGTCCGCATACCTAAAATGCGATCGCATTCTGGGCCGCATAGTTGTCCTTAATTCAGACAGTAGTATGTCCTGGTATGCACCACTATGCGGTTCGCATACCTGTTATGCAATTGCATAGTGCATCGCATAACGTGTAATTCCTTGAAAATTTTATCTTTTATGCTTTGGAATACTTTTTACTCAAAATGGGTCCGTTTTAAGAATTTCTTCAGTTATAACAGCACAAGTACCTATTCGGGCATTATTTTAGACATAGAATTCTACGGGCCTTTACATCTGAAATGGAAACTGCTAAGGACTATTTTGGGAAGAACACACTACAGACTTGTGACTACATTGTGAATATTCCTGAGGATGAACCTGGTTCATCCAGGAAACTGCCTGTTAATAACAAGGTCAGGACGCTTGTGCAGGAAGGTGAGATAAAGGATGCGGAAATCCTTCGTTTGAAATCTCGCCTTACAGAGGTTGAAGCTGAGCGGGATGCTCTAAAAGATGAATTAGCCAAAGAAAAGGAGAATAATGAGGGTGTTCTTCATCAAATGCTCTCCCTTCTTCAAGCCAATACTATAACCTCTGCCCTTTTCCAGCCTTAGGAGTCCAGTGCCTCAAAATAACCCCTTCTATGACCCAGTTTGGGATTGTCTTATCTTGTTCTGTTTCATTTTCTGTTTTGCTCAAGGTTGCAACTGTCCTTATTCCTTTTTTGTGTATGGTGCTTGATCAGCTATCCAATCAATGAATTTTGCTTTTTGGTTCTTGATTCTTTCTCAGTTTCTTATATAGCTTACATTTGTTGGTTTCTTTTGATGATTAATCCATGCTTTGCACCTGTAGTTGCCTCAATGGCCATGAGTAATTGTTAATAATTCATGTAAGTTTATCATTTTGCAACTTTTCAATGATGCCAAAAGGGGGAAGATATGTGCTTTTCAAAATTTCAAAAAATTTTGTGATATTTTTAACCTAATGAACATGGTCTCTCTATGATGAATGCTTCAATCTATAAAAAGTGTCTATGTTGGATTGAAGTACGTACAGCGTTAAGCATAGAGTTTTTCATCATCAAAAAGGGGGAATTTGTTGAATCAAGTCACTGCATGGTTTTGAAGATTGACAAATGCCAACCCAGTTGAACCAGGCCCATCAGGGAAAACATAGTCAAACAGACCCATTGGCACGAGAAGCGTCCATGCACAGGAGATAAATATTATCTATGAACTAAGAGGTTATCTCCTAAGCGAAAAGGTTGCAAATTGATAAGAAGATGGAGTTCGATTTCGGGTAGGATAGAATCAAGATCAAGAAAGTCGAGATAAACACAAACTCTTCCACCAAGGAAGAGTTGCATTAGAACTGAACAAAAAAATCTCAACTACTGATTCTATAAAATGTTGAAGCATTCTTGCTGAAGAATTTACGCACAAACACAAAAGTGAAACAAGAACTGAAAGCAAAATTATCAAAGCAATTTTGCAAGTAGAATCCTTGTGCGACGTAAAAGCTACTTGAACCAGCTAGAAAAACCAGTTCCATCTGTTGTCTTTTGAGTCTAGTTGGTTGTAGTAGGTGATTACATATTGTATCTTTCAGCTTTATCTAGAAGCAATTGTAATAGGTACACACTGTTCAAGTTAGAGTTAACTTGATGTTTGTCGCAATTAGCTAGAGGCTAGTTTGCCACAAAGAGATTACAGTTAGTCCTTAGGTTTACAAAAAAAATTATTTTGTAAATGTTGTTTGGATCATTGACATAGTGAAGACTTTGGAAAAATCCTACTGGGAAGTAGGTCGTGTTTTTTTACCTTTTGAGCCAGATATTTTCCACGTAAAATTATTGTGTTCTTTAAATTCTACAAATACTTTTCCGCTAACTATAGAAGTTGGAACACCAAGAAGAACCAGGTTCTTCTATAGACACTGCACTCAAAAATTTGACACCACACAAATCACCTGTAAAGACCCGTAAAATTTCTTATTTAAAATAATGCCCGAATAAGTCCCCGAGTTGTTATATCTGTAGAAATTCTTAAAACGTACCTTGATTGTGTAAAAGTACCCCGGAATTTGAAAGAGTAAAATTTTCCAGAAATTGGGTGTTATGCGACGAATTATGCGATTGCATAACGTGTATGCGGACCGCATAGTGGTCGCATACACGGGCAAATCACTGCCCAACTGAAGGATAACTATGCGGTCCAATCTGCAACCGCATTTCGATTCTGCGGACTGCATAGTTGTCGCATTATTGACTTTATGTTTTGGGGAGGGGTGTTATGCGATCGCATAACGAGTATGCGGACCGCATAGTGGTCGCATACACGGGCAAATCACTGCCCAACTGAAGGATAACTATGCGGTCCAATCTGCAACCGCATTTCGATTCTGCGGACTGCATAGTTGTCGCATTATTGCCTTTATGTTTTGGGGAGGGGTGTTATGCGATCGCATAACGAGTATGCGGACCGCATAGTGGTCGCATACCTGGGCAGAATATTTTCAAATTTTGGCACACCTGGGGGCCATTCTGTGGTCAACTCTGCGGACCGCATGTCAGGAATGCGATCGCATTCCTGACCGCCTATTTGACACGGTCTTTTAATTTTCTAAATTTTTATACCCGACCGCAGCTTCATTTAACCCCTACCCCCTTTCATTTTAACTTGTTTCTAATCAAAATAAAGAGAAGTGAGAGTGGGTTCTAGAGAGAGAAGTCCTCATCTTCCCCAATTTGGTCCTCCATCTCTACTCAGGCCTGGAAGTTTATCGAGTATTCGTCATCTTCTTCGTCATAAGAGGTAAGTCTTCACCCTATTTCCCCAAATTCTCATAATTTAGCTAAGAATAAAACACACATAGGTTGGTTCTTGAGGATGAAAAGTTGAGACCTTCCATGCATGTTCATTTATTGTCATAATCTAGTAAAAGGGGAGTGGGTTAGGGTAAATATGCACAAATAAGGGGTTAGAAATTTAAGGGGGTCATATAGCATTCGATAAAATGCCTAAGCGAGTTCGAATTGTGTTCATGATTCCAAATTCTAAGATGAATGTGTTTCCTTATGAATTAGATTGACGTTGCTTGATGGTCCGGTGATTTGTGATAGAAATTAAAAAGGGGAAAATTCGACACAAGGTATGTATCGCTAACTTTAATCCTTGTAAAATCCCTCTTGCTATGGTAAGCATACGGTATGTGTACTTATATGGAAATATGTGAATTGATTGTCTAGTTTATTTCTACCCCATTGTGTTAGATGAGATTTTCAATTGTGACTTGGCATGCCCACTTTATTATGTTCAAAGATGGTAATTGTTTAAAGTTATTGATATGAAGCATTGTAAATAAGTTGAACGGTTATGGTAACACCTTGTGCATACATTGATGCTTGATGAAAGTTTGGGGTGCTTTGAGCCCAAGTGAAAGAAATGATAAATGTTGAAATTGTGTTTCTTGAAAGGAAGGCCCTTGTGATGAAATTTCTTGGTGTCGTTGATGAAATTGTGATCCTTGAAAGGAAGGCCTTGTGATGAAATTATTGGCATTGTTGTTATGAAATATGAATTGTCAGGCGGGGTCGGGTTGCGCGACGCAACACGAAGTAATAAGGTGTGGGTTGTGGTGATAAAGGTGGCCGAGGTAATAAGGGTGGCCGAGGTAATAAGGGTGGAAAAGTGATCGTTATCACTATTGATATGAAAATTATGAAACTCGTGAATATGGTGGTGTTGGAAAGGGAAAAGGAGAGATTGTGAAATTGTTGATTTTGATTGTCACTTTCCGTGTGTTTTGATTGTTGGTCCTATTGTTGTCTTGGTTCTTATCTGTAATATTGGTTGATTGTACTTGGGATAAAGTTTATTCGTACATACCAGTACAATTCAAATGTACTGACGTCCCTTTAGCCGGGGGCGCTACATTCTTGTGATGATTGTAGGTGGTTCTATAGTAGGTAATCCAGCCCACCGACAGTAGCGCCTCCTCCACGTCCTATCAGCTGTTCGGTGAGCCCTTCTCCTCTCGGGGCCCTGTATGGTTCATGCCACATCTTCTTCCGGATTTTCATTTTTGGCATTTGGGTAAGGTATAGCCGGAGCCTTGTTAGCGGCAAGTATTATATAACTCCTTCGTACTCTTAGAGGCTCCGTAGACAGGAAATGTGGGTTATGTACATATGTATTTTGGGCAGTATAACTTGTAGACCACGTAAAGTAAAACTGTGTGTTATGTATATTTTGTAAGTATTGTACCACATGTGAGCAATGAAAGAAATCTATGAATTAATTCCAGGTTGTAAGAATATGTTTAAATTATAATTGAATAATGTACATTGGAAATCACGAGGTAATACGTGGGATGGAAAAAGGAATCCAGGTTCGCTTGACTGGGGCTACAGGGTCGAGCGCCGGTCGTGTCCCTCGGTTTTGGGGCGTGACAAACTTGGTATCAGAGCCTAAGGTTTTAAATGATTCCTAGGATGTCTCAGGGCCGTGTCTAGTAGAGCCCTACTTATCGGTGTATTGTCGACCACATCTATAATTAGGGGGCTACATGAACATTTAGGAAATTACTCTTTTAATTTTTATTCTATATCGTGCGGTGAGGTGGAAAGTGAAAATATCCTTTCCTAATTCGTGCTTTGTTTCGAAGTTTTAGTAATGGCACAAAAAAAAAGAGCTCGACTCGGCCTTGAGGCTAATGCCACCCCAAGTGTGGCTGTGAATCATGCACCCGATAGTGCGGGTGAGAGTGACTCGCCGGCCTTGAATCTGCCGGACCCTTCTATTCTGGATCAAAGCATTCATGTTCCTGCGATGGTGGAGGGCGTTGCAATCCCTCCCGCTGATATTCCTGATCCCCCTACAGTTCCAGCTTCCGGTCCCGGTACGTCCGATGGGGACCTCAGAGGAGCTATTCATATGTTGACTCAGTTGGTGGCCGCTCAGGCCCAAAGATCTCATTCTACCCCTGCGTCCTCCAGCGGACAGGGAGATTCCGCCGGCTCCAGAGTCAACCAGTTTCTGCGATTAGCCCCTCCAGAGTTCTCAGGTACGGATCCAGAGGCCGATCCACAGGATTTTCTTCACGAGATATACAAGACCCTTCGGATGATGAAGGCTACAGGGACAGAAGGGGTTGAGTTAGCTTCGTACAGGCAGAAGGGAGAAGCATATTCCTGGTTCGAGATGTGGGAGGGTTCCCATGGGGAGGGAAGTCCTCCGAATAAATGGGACGAGTTCGTGGATGCGTTCATGGATCACTTTTTGCCTGCCGAGACCGTGGCAGCCCGTGCTACGGAGTTTGAGATCCTCAAGCAGGGCAGTATGAGTGTGTGGGAGTACTATATGGAGTTCGTGCGGTTGTCTAAATATGCTCCTCACTTGGTATCGACTATGGATGCCAAGGTTCGACCTTTTGTTCAGGGCCTTAGTCCCTTGGTTGTGAATGAAGCCACTACATCTGCCTTGCACTCAAACATGAATTATGGGAAGATTGTGGGATTCGCCCAGGCTACTGAGGCTAGGAAATTGAAGATAAGGTCGGAAAGAGAGAGTAGCAGCAGGGCCCGGTCAGCGAGCCACTCGGGGAGTTCAGTTGGAGGAGGGAGAGCAGTTCTTGGGAGAGGGTAATCAGGGCCATCCCGGTCCTATGCACAGTCCTCAGCCAGTGCACTACCATCAATGCACCGTTTCCAGCAGAGCAGTCGCTGGGGACCAGGGTCACACAGCAGGAGACCCCATCAGTTTGGTCGCCCAGGAGGGAGGTCCCAGCAGCAGGGGAGGGCTCCGTGACCTAACTGCGGGAGGTTCCATACCGAGCCTTGTTATCTGGATTTCCGGGTATGCTACGGGTGTGGAGTGAGAGGTCATGTTCAGTGGGATTACCGCGCGCCCAGCTATGGCAGGGGTAAGGGTTTTGCTCAGTCATCCGGTTCTTCAGTCGCCACATATTTAGGGCGTCCTCCAGCCCCAACGGGGCGTGGTGCAGTTAGGGGTGGAGCTCGTGGTAGAGGTGGACCCAGCCGATTCCATGCTTTGAGTGGTCGCCAGAACGCGGAGGCTTCTCCAGATATTGTCACAGGTATTCTGAATGTTCGAGCACTTGATTGTTATGCTCTTATTTATCCGGGGTCCTCCTTGTCTTATGTTACCCTATTTATTGCTTCAAGTTTTGGGATAGAACCCGAACAGCTTCATGAGCCGTTCTCTGTATCGACTCTGGTTGGTGATTATATTATAACATCGCGAGTCTATAAGAATTATGTTGTCACGGTATGGGGCCACGTTACCACGTCCGATCTTATTGAGCTTGGGATAGTAGAATTTAATATTGTTATGGGGATAGACTGGCTTTATTCGTGCTTTGCTAAAGTCGACTGTCGAACCAGAATCATGAGGCTAGAGTTTCCTAATGAGCTGGTTATTGAGTGGAAGGGGAATGGTGTGGTGCCAAAAGGTAGGTTTATCTCCTGCCTTAAGGCCTCGAAGATGATTAAGAAGGGGTGTGTCTATCAGTTGGTCCGGGTTGCGGACACCATTCCAGAGGTGCCTGCTCCCGAGTCCGTGCCTGTTGTGAATTAGTTTCTTGAAGTATTTTCGGACGAGCTTCCAAGGATTCCGCCAGTTAGAGAGATCGATTTAGGGATTGATGTACTACCAGATACGCAACAAATATCTATTCCACCATACAGAATGGCGCCAGCAGAGTTGAGGGAGTTATAGGAGCAGTTGAAGGATTTATTAAAAAAGGGTTCATTCAGCTGAGTATGTCGCTATGGGGCGCTCCGGTTCTTTTCGTCAGAAAGAAGGATGGGTCGCTCCGGATGTATATCGATTATCGAGAGCTCAACAAAGCCACTATCAAAAAGAATTATCCATTGCCTGGAATAGATGATTTGTTTGATCAATTGCAAGGTGCGAGGTTCTTCTCCAAAATTGATTTATGGTCTGGGTATCATCAGTTGAAGATCAGAGAGCAGGATATTCCTAAGACCGCCTTCAAGACTCGTTATGGTCATTTTGAATTTTTGGTATTGTCCTTTGGGCTGACCAATGCTCCAGCAGCTTTCATGGATCTTATGAATCGAGTTTTCAAGCCATTTTTAGACTCCTTCGTGATTGTTTTTATTGATGACATCCTTGTCTACTCGCGGAGTCAGGAAGATCATGCTAATCACCTCAAGGCAGTCCTGCAGACTCTTCAACATCACCAGTTGTATGCTAAATTTTCGAAATGTGAGTTTTGGCTAGAATCAGTCGCGTTTTTGGGTCATGTTGTTTCCAGAGAAGGGATTCAGGTTGATCACTAGAAATCCCGGCAGTGAAAGATTGGCCTAGACCAACGACCCCGACAGAGATTCGCAGTTTCTTGGGTCTAG
>ML246944.1:0-15613 GCA_005239495.1 Nicotiana undulata
AAGTTAGTATATCGGCTTTCAAAAGTGATGTAAGTTCAAGTGGCCAGGAAACCATTCCGCCTAATACTAATACATATTAAGAAGCTGATCGAGACCTTAAGTCATTGAACGGGGCGTAAATTCTTAAATCAACAAGTCGGGTCGTTACACCCAGCAGGCTCCCAAACAATAAACGCCTTTCAACAGTGTTGCAACAATGTTGATATCACAATAAGAACAACTATGTTTGAGACTTAAACTCCATTTGTAACCAGATTTACATTGTAGAATAGTGACTTGCAGTAAGAGCAAAGGTCTCAGGATTCTTCTTCTTAGAGGGGTGTGCGCAAACCAAGTCATTCCAAATTTTAATAATTTCTCAATTTACCACTTTTTATTTGTATTGTTTCTCAGAAATCAGGCCAATGATTCCTTATGTAGTTGCAGATCCTACACCATACATGAAACTTACTCATTGTGCACCAGAATGCCATCTCCCGATACTTCACTTCTACCAGCTCCCTATACTAATTTGGTACTGGACGCTTGTCCAAAAAAATTTCTGGATAGTCAAAAGTAAATAATAAGAAAAACAGCTCTCTCATGTGTTAGACAGTAAAAGAGAAAAATTGGAAGTAAGGCTAGAACACATGAAAATTGCTCACCTTAACTTCATCCACTTTTACTCCATTTTCCTTTAGAATTGATAAAAAATTGTCAAGGCTATCATCCGTTGGCCGATAATGTCCACTATAAGGTGAAATAGACTGAAGGGAGAAAAAATGTCAGAATATAGCAAAATTCAAACAAACATTGTAAGCTGGTTCGGTGTCAAAGTTGCACGCATATGATTCAGGTGGCAGCATTCTCTTTATTTCATACATTCTATTAAGATAAAGCATCCCTAAGCCAGAAAATACTTTTAGAAAGGACAAGAATGCAAATTTTTACTTCTAAAGCTTCAGCTCTTCTTCTGCATATGTTACATAAACTTTGATATGGTTATATATCCAGTACATATACAGGTAAGTACCCAATACTTTTAGGCATTTTCAAAAGAACATTTGCACTAAATACCCATACCTATACATATATCATACTTGTTCAACACAGGTACAACGAGGCAAAAGAGCCCATATAACAAACTTGTATGCAATTAAATGGTGCATATTCACAAGGACATTGCAAATATATTAACACAGAGAGTGTCCATATACAAATGATGGAGCTAAAATTGTTCAATTAGGAAGGTCTTACAAACACCTTATCTTGCATAATAAGAGATATGTGTGACCCTAAACATATAGATCGTAGCATTTTGGTAGTCCTCCATTGAGGTTGCTTTTCAGTTACATTGTTAGATATAAGACATAAGTTGCAACCAGAGTAAAAAATAACCTACCTGATCAATTTGATTTTTTATGTACTCATAATGTTGTCTAATAGAGATTATGTACTGATAAAATGTTGAGGTGCTCATCACAAAGATCCATTTTGCCCTTGGCGGCCCTTTAGTTGTGTCAAGATGAATTCCGGTTAGCTTATGCAGTACTTTCCCTCCAGCAATTATGTACTCATAATGTTCTCTCTCTTGCTGGTTACAGAAAGATTAGGAGGGAACAATTAGGAGTTGTGTGCTAATATCAGGTAACAGGATCAAGGACAAATAAGGCACACTAGGACATGCAAAACAAGGGATCGAGATAGATCGTGTACGGTAGAGCTAATCAAAGGCATCAGCAAAGACTAAAGAGAAACGGTATTGGTACAAGTATTTCAGTGGACATATGTTTGTTATAGTATGAGATTGATGCTAAACTACATGGTATGTAATGCGTAAGTAACAAAAAGGTTCAGCACGTACATGTCCAAGATACTTGATACATTGTTTCTGAAACTTGAGATCAACCTTTCTGCCATCTCCAAGATCCAACCTGCACATGCTTAGTAATTCTAAGCTACCCAGACTAAAGCTTATAACTTTGCAAGAAAATCTTAAGGAATAAATTTGCACATATGCCGCTTTATCTTATAGCAACGGATGCAAATCAGACAAACACACGACATTTAGCATAAAGTTGTTATTGCAGTCAACTAATTCGACATTAAAATTCCTAATATTTCATAAAAACTAAAACAGTAGCCAAAATAATAATAAAGAAAGAGTTAACCAACACAGGAATCAAATGTAGGGTTTATGACAATTAACATAAAGCTGCTATTACATCCCACAAACTTTTGTAACACTACACAAGTGCCACTTGACCACCTGAAGATTTCCGTTTTGAACAATGCAAATTTTCTGAAATAGCAGTTTAAGCATTCAACTTCCTTACCAAAAGAAGAAGGCTGACCAGCATCAGTATTCTTCATAATAGATATGCAGGTTATGCCCATACCGGTGGCATGGATCAATATACAGTACCACAACAGAAATCAAATATCATATCTCATCAATAACGAAAGTAAAATTGGGGCTGGGCATAATCAAATAAAGCAAGAGTGGAAGCCAGAGTAAAAGGGCAGACTCACTGCCTCAATCCAGTGTTGAAAGGCCAATATCTGAGCTTCCGCATCTTTGGACAGACCTTTACCAACTTGGCCAGAATGTAGATAGAGTTAGTACTTGTTTGGTTTTGCAGATGAGAAAAAATAATCTGCTGTAATATTTTGCATTATTATTAGCTATGCTACGCGGAACTAAATACAATATTAGACAAGACCATAAATGATCACACCAGAAAGCGCAAGCAGCACACACAGAGGATAGGAGAGAAGATTGCTTGAGATGGTTTGATAATATCCTACATTGACCTCAATATGCATCTGCCTGTAACTACGGAACTATGATGATTGAAGGGAAACGAGGTAAACTTAAAATCATACGAAAGGAAGTTAATGGTTTGGTAATATTCTACATGTCCTGAAAATGTATCTGATAAGGGAGAAAAACATCCAATATTTGATAGACTATTTCAGACCTTAGGCCATTATATTCCAATAAGTAGGGTAAAAATTAATGAATAGAGTACCAAGGTGGTACAACAACTACTGTTCTGCCCAAATCTTTCTACGATAGACACCCTTCACGAGACAACCTAGGCTTACTCTGTTAATCAAATCTCTTGTTAATGACACTATTAATCAGTTCTATGATGGAGAGAATTGAACTCCATGTAATCCTTCATTCTAACCTCGGTAGAGACACCCGTATCAGCATTGAATAAAGGGTGGCCTAGTGCACGAAGCATCCCGCCTTTACAAATGAAGAAATTGGCTTTATGATCAATTACAACATATTGTTGTTGTTCACATCATCACGAGAACAATTAATGAAGTTTGATGTATGTGCTAATTCCTGGCATTGATCTAAGAAAAGCAAAAGATGAAAGCAAATCTCAATTCAAGAGGTACAGTTGCTTAAAACTTGCTCTAAGGATCTTGCTGAACTATGAAGTTTATCACCACGCTTTGATTAACAAGGAATAAAAGCTAGCTAGCTATTGCCTATTATTTAAGGCTTTACCCTTTAGCTGAACATTCTCTTTTGCCTGGTAGTATCCAGGTTGAGTAGTCCTCGATTTTAATTTTACTCCATTTTATTTTCAAATAAACTGTTCTTATCAATACTGGAATGCCTGCATGGCTTACACCCTCCTCAAAGTATTGAATCTAAAATTAGATATGTGTGGCGCAGCAAGCAGAAGAGCTCAAGCAAAAGAAGAAATCAGAGATGGCATTCAAAGAGCTTGAAAAGAAAGCTTCTGAGCTTCGGTTATTAGAGTCCAAGTATGGCCCGTATTCTATACTTGATTACTCTAGCAGTATGAGGAGCAAGAACCCTGTGACCGAGAAACGAGCTAAGGTGGAGGTGCTAAGAGCAAAAGCTGAGGACGAGAAGGCCAAGTATGATAAAGCAGTGAATGTAACAAGGGCAATGACATTGAACAATCTACAGATGGGTTTGCCTCATGTTTGTTTAGGCTGTGACGGGTTTTGCACATTTTCAATGTTCAATCCAAGCTCTTCTATTACAACCTACCACACAGCAGTAAGAGACGTTGGTTGAGGTATCTTTAAGACAAATATCAACTATCTTATACATGATCATGGTAAGTAAGTTCTCACTTGGCCTCCAGTTAAAATATCAAGATCTTGCAAATTAACTTTCCTGTTTTCACCAAAGCCTAGTGCTTTGATGACACAAACATGTAAACACTTATATACAATATGCAATCACCAAACTGAATACAAGTCAAACAACAAACAGCACCGCAAAAATTATAAGCAATACCTTGATTCCAGCACGAAGCTTGTTCAAAATAAGAGTGGCAAGTGCTTCACTGTCCACATCTTCAACCACAATTAAGAGGGGCCTTTGTCTCTGAATAGATTAAGTAAGAGTGCTCCATGGTCAATCTCAGAAACCAAACTGATAATCTCAGAAATAGGATTACCTTCAGAGCCAACTCTAATGCTTTCACAAAAGCATTAACGCTTGAGATATTTTTCTCATGAATAAGAATTAGTGGATCATCGTGTTCCTGCCAGATATATCAAAGAGAATAGTGAGTTCAAACGGAAAAGAGCAAGCATGGCGCAAAATATGAGAAGCATGCTGGCAATACAATCTCACGCAAGCTTCACTAATATTAGTTAACTAGAGACATATACATTTCTGATTCTTCTTATTTGTGATAAAGTATGGTGAAATGTAACCTCTGTCCAACTTCATCCTTCAACAACTTCCAACTCATTGAATAGTGTCTTTCCGTCCTGCGTGATAGTATTTACACACCTTTATAGCAAGACTACCAAGTCTTCAACAACTCAGCCGAAGTATACACAAAAGAGGATTATACAAATTGAAGACATGACGTTTTTCTTAACCGAGCAACAAAAGAATATATCCAAATTCCATCTTGCTTAGTTTATCGCCCAAATTCTCCCTTTCACCAAAAAACCTGCTCAGGTCACACTAAGTTAGTCAGTAAACTAACATCTGCTTCAATTACATCCCTAAGCATATTATCAGAAACCTCCAAATAACAAACGGTTTGAGAATTTAGAAACTAGACTCTAAGATATTTAATTTGATATATTGTGCAGCATATAACTCTTTATATATCCCGAGATATGAGCTTCCAAAGTCGGCCCTGTGCATCTGAAAATTCTATCGAAACTTCTCGATCAGCCACCTTCAACCGATCATAAATTTCCGTACAAATGTCCAAATGATGCATAGTTTAACATTCTGAAAACTAGATTGCAAGGGCTACAACTTTCATGTTTTGCAGATTTTCAGATTCCTTATAGATTTCGATATATAAGCTTCCAAAGTAAGCTCCTCGCGCACTAATTGCTGTCCAAATCTGCATAAATTTTCTGCAATTTTCCTTCTTTCTTTTGTCCGAAATTCATTCCGTTAACCTTCCGAAATCCACCCGAGTCCCTCGGGACCTTAACCAATTATACCAACATGTCCCAACACATGATACGAACTCGCTCGAGGCCTCAAATCACATCAAACAATGCCGAAATCTCGAATCGCACTAAAATTCAAACTTTATGAACTTTGAAATTTCAACTTCTACATCCGATGCCGAAACCTATCAAATCACGTCCGATTGACCCCAAATTTTGCACACAAGTCATATTCGACATTACGGACCTGCTCCAACTTTCGGAATTGGAATCCGACCCCGATATCAAAAAGTCAAACTCTCGGTCAAACTTCTCAAAAACCTTCAAATTTCTATCTTTAGCCAAATGACTTCAAAATGACCTCCGGACATCCGAATTCACTTCCGATTGCGCTCCCAACTCCTGAATCACCATACGGAGTTATTCCCAAACTCAGAATCCCAAACGGACATCAATATCATTGAAATGCGCTTCAAGCCAAACTTAGGAAATTTCTTCAAAAATGTTGACTTCCACAATATACACTGAAACGCTCTCGGGTTATCCAAATCCCAATCCGGACATATGCCCAAGTCCGAAATCATCATACAAACCTGTTGGAACCTTCGAATCCTGATTCCGAGGTCGTTTACTCAAAATGCAATCCCAAAACCAAATTGAATCAACTTAAGAACTTAAGAAATTCTAGAATTCACTTCAATGCGCCGAACCGACCTATACTACTCGGAATGACTTCAAATTTTGCAGATATGTTATAAATGACATAATGGAACTATTCCCGATCTCGTAATTTTATTCGGACCTCGGGAACATAAATTCACATTTCAAGCCAAATTTCAAATTCTTTAAAAATCCTCAAAACTTCATTAACTCCAATTTTCTCATTTTGATCCGAAACCCGCCAAATCAAGTCCGTTTCTTACCAAATTTCACAGATAACTTAAATAACACATATTGAACCTGTTCCGGGCTCCGGAATCATAATACGGGCCCGGCCGCACAGGTTTTACATCAAGGTTCATTTTTCATAAGCCTTTAATATTTTCATAAAACAATTTCCTTTAAAAATTCATTTCTCGGACTTGGGTACTCGGAATTCGATTCCGGGCATACGCCCAAGTCCCATATTTTTCTACGGATCCGGGTCCGTTCACCAAAAATGTTGACCAAATTCAACTTTATTCAACTAATTATCATAAATTCAACTCTTTAACAAGTTTCCACATAAAGGCTTCCTGGCTACGCGCTCGGGCTGCGCACGCACATCGAGGTGAGATTGACGGAGGCTTTCGGGGCCTCGGAACACAGTCATAATTAAATTTACATAAGATGACCTTTTGGGTCATCACAGTTTACTCAAAAATCCAGTCTTACTCAATTTCCTCAACTTAAGGCTTCTGAAATGAGAATTTTCCTTTCAATTTAACCCTGAACCCCCTGAATTTCAACTCTGACAATACCCACAAGTCACAATACCCGAAATGAAGTTGTTCATGACTCCCAACTACTGAACGATGCGCTGGATCTCAAAACGACCGGTCGGGTCGTTACATTCCAGTAAAAGGTAGAAATCTGAAGGTACCACAAAACACTGTAACATTTATGTGCAAGTATTGATACTGACAAAGATACCTGTGCAATTTCCTCTGATGTGATGATCATCCGTGCTCTACTTTTCAGGTTTGTTACAACGGAATCTACGGCCATGGTAATACCCCTTCTAAGGTCCATTGCATTCATACCACCTGCAACTGACTTGCATCCTTCAACAAATATTGCTCGGGTGAGACTGTAGCACACGTGGTACCTGAAACACACAAAAACACAAAACCACCAATTATGCTGGGGCGGAAAATCATAAATTCACTCTTACGAAGTGACAGAACATAGAACTTCAGCAGCAGAGGCAATACCAGACTTCTAAAGACTTACCATCACCAGAAACATCATTTGTGGCATTGGCAAATTGTTTTACGAGGCTTGCACCAATATTTTTTATTTCGTCCTTGAACTCAACACTTTTTGCGACAGTGACACCATCTTTTGTTACTTTGCGTGCACCCCAACTTTGTTCAATCACCACATTATGCCCTTACACAATAATCTTCTAATATCAATTGCCATTCATGATGATGAAGTTACCACCAGAAATATGTTGTGGTAATCAACTACTTTCTTATCTCCTAGAAATATACCAGTAAAACAGAATGTTGCTGCCCCAGTGTATCAGCTGCTAAGTTAGTAGCAACATTTTACTCTACTACATCATCAATTATATGGTCTGTAGCTAGTTGTACATACTCATCACCATCACCAAAAAGTTGTTCGAGTTCTTGCTCTTGGTATGGTTCATTCTCATGTACTTCATCTTCCACTACTTCTTCTCCCATATCATACAGATCTCTTGGCTTTAGATGCATAGCAACACTCCACCCTTTATTGACAACATCATCCACATAGTACACCATTTGTGCTTGAGAAGCTTCGATGTAAGGCTCATGTTCTTCACGTTCACCGGTATGAATCAATCTATCAAAATTAACACAATTTAAGTTCCAACGATCCTTTTTATACCCTCTATCTCGAGCAGTATCAGCCCATTTACATTTGAAAAGAACAACCTTGAATCGACCATAATAGTTAATCTCAATAATATCTTCTAACTTCCCATAATATGGTAACTCTGCTTGCCTTAAATTTCCGTCAATACTACTTGCAACACATGATGTTTTAGAAGTTAAGAAAACTCCACTATTCTGTGTTTGTAGACCTTCTTCTCGAGCCAAAGTTCGAAATTTGGACCCATTGATGTTATAGGCAATAAAACGTCTTGCAACTACTGATGGACCTCGTGCGAGAAACTTTAGATCAATAGACATTGTATGTATTGTGTCTGGATTCATAATCTAAATCAAAACAAAATTGTCTTAGTGAAGTCGGCTCATTCAAACCAAATGTAAACAATAACTAATGATTACTTACTCACCCGCTTTTGGAACCAATCAACAAACTCTTTATTAACTCTCCTCTCTATCTCTGTAGGTGAAGGTCTTCTTCTTGAACTCCTCCTTATGTACTGTCTAAACTCACTATATGAAATAATTACATTAATGTTAAAAAAATGACTAGCATACTCAAACATTACAATGATAAAGAATATAAAGTTTGTACGAGTTACTCACTCCACAAATGGCGTGACTACTTCACAATTCAGAAGCACATATCGATGAGCTTGTAGTTTCTGCATATCAGTTAAAGAGAATGTAATCGAAGCTGATGCAGGTTTACCTAATTGAGGAAATATAGAGGACGTTCCAGAAGGCTCAGTGACATTTGGGTCATCACGAACACGCCTAGGTCTATTGAATCTTGTCTCAATATCCTCAATATACCGAGAACAAAAGGTAAGAGACTCTTCAGCTAAGTAACCCTCGGCTATAGAACCCTCTGGTTGTGCTTTATTCCGCACAAAGGACTTAAAATGTCCCAACTCCCTACAAAAGTAATAGGTCATAAGTGTACAAACTAATTTAAGTGACCAGAATGCAAGTATCTTCAAATTAGAAATATTAATATTTTACCTCTCGACGGGATACATGTTTCGATAATGCACTGGACCTCCGAGTTTTGCTTCCTCTGCTAGATGGACAGAAAAATGAAACATTACTGTAAAGAATGTTGGAGGAAATAGTATCTCTAGGTGGCAAAGTGTGCTTTCAATGTGCTCTTGGAGCTTATCAAGCTCTGAAACATTCAAGGTTTTGCTAGAAAGGGCTCTGAAAAATGAGCAGAAGTCCACCAAAACTGCAGCTACATGGTCGGGCAACACATTGCGGATCGCCAATGGTAGCAATTGCTCTAAAATAATATGGCAATCATGACTTTTCAACCCAAAAATCTTTTTCTGTACCAAATCAACACATCTAGAAATGTTACTTTAATATTCTTCAAAGTTGTAAGGAACAACTTTTTAGTGTCCACCTTATTTTTGTTATCATTCATAAGTGAAAACACAACAAGGTGATATTTCCCACTATCATCCGGCCAAAGATTACGCCTTATGCCCATTTCTCTTAGATCCTTTCAGGCATTAATATTATCTTTTGATTTCGATTTATCATGGAGCAGCGTATATATGATATTGTCACATATATTTTTTTCGATATGCATAAAGTCTAGATTATGACGCAACAAATTAGATTTCCAGTAAGGAAGTTCAAAGAATATACTTCTCTTATTCCATTATTTAGTTGCTCGTCTAGATCTTCTCCCTCTACAATTCAACTCTGCTCCTCTCCCTTCTTCGATTTGTCTCAAAATAGTAGATCCTGACAATTTTAATGGTGGATTTTGCTCCTCTGTACTTCCATTAAAGTGTACTCGGTTCAACCTAAACCTGTGATTTCTTCTCAGAAAACGTCGATGGCCCATAAAGCACCACTTTTTACTATGACGAAGACGACAAGGTTCTGTGTCAAAGTTACAAGTTGGGCAGGCAAAACCAGTATGTGTGTTCCATCCAGATAAGATACCTAATCTAGGAAAGTCACTGATTGTCCACATAAGAGCTGCATGCATTCTAAAATTTTCATTCAACGATGAGTCAAACGTTTCTACACCATCATTCCATAACTCACGTAATTCCTTCACGAGGGGNAAATCAAGAAGACTGGTCAAATACTATAGGTAGTACTCATTGTTCCAAAAGGACTGAAACCATCACTAGCAAGGCCTAAGCAAACGTTTCGAGGATGCGAAGCAAATCCAGAATGAGTCCGATCAAATGTCTTTCATGCCTCATCATCCTTTGGATGCCTCATCAACCCATCAGCATTATTGCCTGAAGCATGCCATCTCATATGTTCAGCAGTCTTACGACACATAAATAATCGTTGCAATCTTGGTTTCAATGGAAAATAACGCAAAACTTTTGCAACTTGATTTTTTTTCTTGTTAGGATTCCATTTTGATGTACCACAATGCTTACATGCTTCCAATTCTGAATCACCTTCCCAATATAGCATACAATTATTTGGACATGCAGGTATCTTGGTATAGTCAAGGCCAAGTTTGCTAATGGTCTTTTTGGCCTCATTAAAGGAAGGAGGTAACTTTGCATCTTCAAATGCATCTCTCAACAAATCTAGTATCATAGTCATTGCCTTGTCACTTAATCCACAATAGACCTTTATATGATACAATTTTATTAAAAACTCTAGCTTTGTGAACTTGCTCCCTTCATACAATGTTGCACTGCCATCTTTGAGAAAATCATGAAAGTCACAAGAATCCTCCATATGCCCCTCATTTGATGTTTCATTTGAGTCCAATGGTTGAGATACCGACATCAGCCGCTTGGTGCCTATAGTGCCCAAATGCATCATTAATCATTGTTTCTATTGGATTTTCTGGGTGAAACATCTCTTGCATAACAACTCTATCTCCAGAAGGCTCTACTGCCGGTTTCTCACCGTGAAGATTCCAAATAACATAATTTTGAGGGAATGGCTTATAAATCAAATGATCCTGCACTATCTCTCTAGTTTGCCACTTGCCAAAGCCACATTTAGGACATGGGCATCTAATTGAATCTTCCACAACCGCATTCTTAAACGCAAAATCAAGAAATTTATCGAAACCAAGAAAGTATTTGTTTGTGTTTCGTGGCTTTCCAATCCATGATTTATCCATTGAAAAATGATAAATAAATTAAAAGCAGCCCTCCAGTCCGCGGGTACCTTCAGATTTGACCATACTTCCAATCTACTTCAAGAATTTCAAGTGCTCTTTCAAACAAAGTTTATTCCAGAAATTGACAGAGGACAGGAAGAACCAGTGAAGAATTCCAACAAAAGGACTCCTTCTATATCAGTTTGTTCCTATAGTGAAGGATAACAAGCAGTAGAAAAAAGAGGGTCAGAACTACAAAGGAAGAAAACCTAAGAATTTTGATATTTTCCACGATTACTGCTGATCGAGGATTGACTTGCGCTTTCCATGCTTAAATAAACTGTGCTGCTTCCAATTATTTAAAAGCTTTAACAAAATTTATGACATCTGATATAGGAAATTTTTCTAAAGACAAGGATTTTGCTTTCCCGTAAACTTTTAGAAAAGGGAAAAGAATGTTTATGGTTAAGAAAGATAACTTTGGGGCACTAAATAGCTTTTCCTCTATTCATTTATTTTGGTTCTTACTTACTAATTTAGGAGTTTATATAAATAATTATAAAATTAAAATTAAATAACAAGATTTTAAATTATATAATAAAAATTATAAAATAAATAAGCTCTTGAAAATAACTAATACGTCAACGTAAATTTTTATTCCAATAATACGTCAACTTAAAATTTCTGCGATGAAACTTCCGCATAAGCGAAAGGAAATCAGTTGCTGCCCAGAATTTCCAGCAGCTTTTTCTCAAGTCGGAATTGATCTGTTAACCTTCCGAAATCCACAGAGGCCCTCGGAACCTCAACCAAATATACCAACACGTCCCAAAATACAATACGAACTTAGTCGAGGCTTCAAACCGTCAAACAACGCCGAAAATTACGAATCGCGCATGTATCGAATTATCAATTTTCAAACCTTCCAACTTCTATATTTTTCACCGAAATGTATCGAATCAATTCGGAATGACTTCAAATTTTGCATACAAGTCACAAATGATGAAATGGAGCTATTCAAATTTCCGAAATTGAAATTCGACCTCATTATCAAAAATTCAACCTTCGGTCGGACTTTCCAAAAATCTTCCATTTCCAACTTTTGCCAAAATGCGTCGAATTGTCCTACGGATATCCAAATCCAAATCCAAACATACGCCTCAGTTCGAAATCACCATACGAAGCTATTGACATCATAAAAAATTTATTCCGGGGTCGTTTGCTCAAGACATAGAACTTCTCTGTTGGAATCTATTGTCTAGCTTGCGGTTTCAAAACTTAAGGGCTAGAATGAATGAAGCTCCAAAATTGGAAAGAATAAATCTGCCATATGCTTAGAAGAAGTATGCTAATGACCAGAGTTTCACGTTGCTAAACTGTGCAATTCTTGATTGCCATTATAGCCTGAGGAAGCTAGCTGTTTGTTTTTCTGCTTATACTTTGCTTTGGTGGTAATGATCAGGGTCTTATTGTGCAAGATGTCAGAGCTGCCTCAATTTTGCTATAGTTGAATGAAGCGTAATTCTTTCTTTTATGAAAGAAAAGCTAAAAAGCTCTATGATTTTGGTTATTCTACTTCACCTTTCCCTCTTCTCATTGTTTTTATATAGCAATGCAAAAACCAAGTTGCATTTTTTATAAGCTGAAGTTGAGCAAAATGTATCTCAAAGAAGAAAAGAAAGCGGCTTTAAACCAAAGCAGGGTCGTTAATTGCAAATGAGAGGAGCTGTTTATGTAGAAAGAGTTCATATACGAAATAAGTTCCCTTTGGGATGGGAAGGACTAAAGCAAGAAAATGGGAAAAAGCAGTTAACTTTTGAGGATATAGCAAAGATTGAAAATGTGGATGATACAACTGTTGAACATGAAAACAAGAAAACTGATCTAAGGGAAGATGAGAATGCCTTACTACAGCAAGTTCTTGCAGAGGCTGCTGAACCATATGGTATTAAAAGGTTCTGTAGTGAACCTGGTGCTAAGAATTGTTCCATTCATGGTCAAAGGGAACTTCTACATGCCTTTTATCACTGGGATAAGGCTAGCTGGAGTACAATGGTTTTTGTTTGGCTTCTGAACTGAAATTCTTCAGCCAAGAGCTTATATTAACTCCATCTCTTACAGTTCAATCACCATTACCTTATTTGTCCGGTCATGCTTTGCATAATGTTTATTGTGATTGTGGCACACGAATCACACCTGATGAAACTGTTGTGATATTGTTCTTTTAGACATGACATCATTATTTCCTGGCGAGGGAACTCTTGGTGATTTTTTTCCCAATACTCAAGAGAGCAACAAAGCAATATAAATTCTTAAAGCAATATAAACACAAGCCTAGATAGCAACAAAAACATTAAGCATTAGCTGAAGTAAAATGAACACAAGTCTAGACAACCATTAAAAATTTAAATTCCTAGAAAGCAAAAGTAGTCTATGACGAAAACATTAAGCACTAACTAAAGCAATATAAACACAAGTCTAGACAACTACTAAAAATTAAATTCCTAGAAAGCAAAAGTAGTCCACAACGAAAACATTAAGCATTTGATTGGTGATTTGCGTTGTTATCCGCCGATGATCCTCTTACGTCAACTGGTGAAGTAGGTTCATTCTCTGCATCATCAGGCTGAAACAATAAAAATTATTTCAGTGAGAAAGTTATAAAGATCTTTCCGAACAAGATCGGGAAACAAGATTGAATTAAATGTAGCCCTTATCCTAAAGTTCCAAATCAAAGCCTTTAGCTTCTGCTAGGAGATGGGAACCCTCCATCTTTACCAAAGTTAGCAACAAGTTTTACTAGAATTAGATGATACTGAACTGCATATTGTACTATGTTTTACTAGAATTAGATGATATTGAACTGCATATTGTACTAACTTTATTTTGTTATCACATAGAAGTACAATGCAATTAAACTGACCAGGAGTTGTTGCAATAGAAGAAGTACAGAATATATTACTTCTTACCTGTGGTTGAACAACAAATAGACCAGCAAATTCTTCAGGAACCAAACCTTCCTTTGACATCACATAAGCCTTCAGTGCATTTAAGGTGCCTTCTAGTTGGTATTCCACACGCGTAAGCTTTTGTTGCAAATGGGTATTTGTTGCAGATGATGTACAGTAGCTAGATGAAGAACCACTCGAATCACCAAGTCGTCCTTTCGTATTCCTGAATGTGTTCGACGGAGATGCTCCCATACCCATACATTGTACTCTCCCAGAGTGCTCTGCCCCTAACATCTTGCCAATAACATCATTTGGGGAAACTTCACACTCATTAGTATCACATTGAGTCATATTCAATTCAATTCGTTCCTACGAGATAAAATATCAATTTGTAAGTACAAGATAGCAAGACTTGAGTTGCAGAATGTTATACAAAAGCAACGAAAATGAAGTTAGAAAAATGCATCAAAGATAGACTTACCCCTATAGTCCTTGCCGCATCATTTACAAATGATCCATTAGCTTTTTTATGAGTTTCAATAAACATTTTCCCGCGACTAGGAGTTTTTCCAGTTTCCAAAAACTAAAAAAGAAATGTATTAAAAAGTTATCATAAAACAGTTTAATTAGAGAAAAAGTAGACTTAATAAGGTAATGTGCATACAAGCTCATATCGTCTTCTCGAGTTAACTTTTGAACCACCAGTGTGTGGCATATTTTGCTTCTTTCGAATTCCTTTATTTCTTCTACAAAGCTCCTATCAACAAAAAAAATACAAATTTAAAAAATCATCTTCATTTAATTATGATGAACTTGTTAAAATAATCTGAATCTGTCACGACCCCAAATTTTAACAGGTCGTGATGGCGCCTATCGTGGAATTAGGCTAGCCAACCATCACCTTACTGCGCTTTTTGTTCAATTATAATAGTTCACAATTAAATAATAAGCAAGCAACCACATCATAATTAATATAATAAAGTATTAGCGTTCCCATATTAACCTAAACAACCTCCCAAGAACTGGAGTCAATAGTCATGAGCATCTAAGAATAAATAAACTAACTCTGCTAAAACTATAATATATGTCTCTGAATCAAATGCTAAGACTAAATAAGGAAGGGAAATGGAGAAGCTGTGGACGCTGGACAGCTACCTCGAAATCCCGTGAAATGCTGCTATCAACTGCGTCAGCTACTGCTGCGAACTAGTACCTGGATCTGTGCACAGAGGCACAGGGAGTCTTTATGAGTACGCCAACTCAGTAGTAATGAAAATAAATCACAGTCTGAGTAATATAAACACACAGAACATGTACACAATTCCACAAACCAGTAAAACACCAAGTCACCACGTGACATTCATCAAATAATGAGTTCGAAATCAATTTTCAGAAAAACCTTCGAAACTAGTGCAATATCAGTATATCTCAGTAAAACCAGTGTGAAAACGAAGTAAATCATAGTTTGAAAACTCAGTAAAAATCCTCATAAAACTGCCCCTCGGGCCAAAATCATTTATCGTAGACATTGCCCATCAGGCATTCTCACAATCACTCTGCCCATCAGGCATCCTCACAATCACTCTGCC
>MDKH01178060.1:0-56329 GCA_005239495.1 Nicotiana undulata
TAAGGACAAGAGCATTCTCGAATCTTCATTTGCTGAGCAATTGTCCCGTGCCTCAGAAGAAGTTAGGAACTTAAAGGACTTGCTGGGGTAGAAGGAAGAATACTCAGGCGAGCTTGTGCAGTCACTCCCCCGGACTCAGGAGGATCTTCATAATGCTTTAAACATAGTTCAATCTCTGGAGGAGTCGATTGTACCATTGAGGGCTGGCCATGAAGCTGCTGAAGCGGAGAAGGATGGGCTAGGAACTGAGCTTCAGGTATGGGCGAGAGATTATGAAGATCTCGAAGAGGCGGCTGCTGTCGATGTTAGTTGGGCGTACATGAATTCTCACCTTGACACATTGACGGAAATGAGTCAAGAGGGTTTCGACCTTAGTGCTGAAATAGCTAAAACTAAGGAAGCCAATGGAGAAGGCTCAACAAGGTCATAACCTCTCTTCACCCGATTGTAAGACTCCTGCTTCTCATGCCTCTTCGTCCCAAGTTGCTCCCGTTCCTCTTTCCAGTGAAGAAGTCAATCCTCCTCCTAAAGAAGATTAAGATGTTGGTTCACCTTTTTTTTAAATTTGATTGGTGGTTACCCTGCTGCTCATGCCTCTTCGTCCCAAGTTTCTCCCGTTCCTCCTGCCAGTGAAGAAGTCAATCCTCCTCCTCAAGAATATTACGATGTTGGTTCACCTTTTTTTTAAATTTGATTGGTGGTTACCCTGCTGCTCATGCCTCTTCGTCCCAAGTTTCTCCCGTTCCTCCTGCCAGTGAAGAAGTCAATCCTCCTCCTCAAGAATATTACGATGTTGGTTCACCTTTTTTTTATTTGATTGGTGGTTACCCGCAACTCCATCAGGGGTAAATTTGGATCTTTTTAAAGTCCCCAAATGACAACTTAGGGGCACCTTAATGTACAAATTATATGCGGCTAAGTACTAGTCAGTAATTAGTTTTTACTTAGCCGCTCTTTTTGAATATATGCAAGTATGACTTTTTCGCTCTGAGTTTTTGTTTCACTCTTAAGTCTTTTGCATGTTTTAATTTTTGAGGTTTTTGTTTTACCTATGAGTTTTTGCATGAAGATGCTGAAATCACTCGTACCGTTTCGTAATAGGCACGGTGTTGTATATAAAATGTGAGCCTTTTTGTAGTAGGCTTTGTTTATGAAAGAGGGCCCTTTTTGATTGACACTTAATGAAGAAGACGTCTCAACTTCATAATGGTCTAATAATGCAATAGAGTGATAGGAATTTTTTCACATGTTTAAGAATGTTTCTGGGGAATGTAAATTGTTTGAACTTCCACGACATTTTACATGTGTTTTGATTATCGTCTAAAACTCATGTTGCAACTGTTTTCATTTAACAAATTTGATATACACTTGTATTTCGTAACTGTTTTTCATAGGTAACAGGTTTTTCGAATTAATACAAGGAAACAACTGTTTTTCATTAGTAACAATTTTTATAAAGATTGGGGTTTTTACCCGTAACTGTTTTTGTTGACAACATTTTTTAATAAGTACGAGGGAAATGCTTTTTCATCTGTAACTGTTTTATTTGATAATAGTTTTTCTGAACAAATACAAGGATTTTGATCTTTCATCCGTAACTATTTTATTTGATAACAGTTTTCTATATGAGTACAAAGATTTCGTAACTGTTTTTAATCACAATAGTTTTTGAACGAGTACAATGATGATGATCTTTTACCCCTAACTGTTGTTTTTGTTACAACAATTTGAATAAGTACAAAGATGTGCATTTCTTCCTCGTGGCTAATATTTTGCCTTTCAACCTGAACATGTTCGAAGGTTTTTTGAATTAGGCTTTGTATTTGAGTCTTCGGCTCTTTCAATTCTGCTCGTATCACTTGACTTATTGGGTAGATGGATCTTCAGGCTCGAGGTTTGAATTTCTGATAGTCTTCTTCGCTTCGTCTTAGCCTTCCATACTGTATAGTCCCCCAAGTGTTTGAGCTTTGAAGAATGAAATCTCGAGCACTTGACTATTCCTTCCTGGTAATCCTTTTCCTGAAAAGGAAAAACGTGTGGGACTCGAAGGTATATTGTTTTTAGATGATGACTTCTTAACCCTTTAAAATGTCCATCAGAAAGTGTATCCCTAGACCGGGAATTTAGTTATTTCCTCGCGTCTTTGCAGGTCTAATATCATCATCTGGTGATGGGTTAGCTTTATGCCTATCGTCTAAAACGTTAGTAAAATTTTAAATGTTCAAAATAAAATCGAACGTGCGATACCTGAACGGGGGTATTTCTTTTCCTTAGAAGTAATACTTCTTCAAGTGGATGGCATTCCAGCTTGTCGGTAGGATTCTGCTGTCCATAGCTTCCAGCTCGTAGGCGCCCTTCCCAGCTATGCCTCGGACTTTGTAGAGTCCTTCCCAATTTGGACTTAGATTTCCTACGCCTGCTTATTTCGTTGATTGAAAGACTTTTTTGAGGATGAAGTCCCCAATATTGAAGTATATGAGATGAGATTTATGGTTGTAATAACGCTCTATGATTTGTTTTTAACCTGCTATCCATATTAATGTTGCTTCCCTTAGTGGTTCGAGCATGTCCAAATTAGTCCTTAATTCCTCATCGTTTGCCTCCTCCGTGGCTTTTATAAACCTTATGCTTGGTTCGCCAATCTCCACGGGTATTAAGGCTTCTGAGCCATAGACAAGTGCGAAGGGAGTTTCTCCCGTGACTGTTTTTGAAGTTGTTCTGTATGCCCATAATACCGCTGGTAACTCATCATGCCGATTTCCTTTGGCTTTATCTAGCCGCTTCTTTATATTGGTGATGATGATTTTATTTGTTGACTCAGCTTGACCATTAGCCACGGGGTGATACGGCGTTGAAGTGATCCATTTGATTTTCCAGCTTTCAAAGAATTCTGTGATTTGAGAGCTTATGAATTGTGGGCAATTATCACACACGATCTCCTTCGGTATCCCAGAGTGGCATATTATGTTTCCCCATAAGAAGATCTTAACTTCCTTTTCTCGCACTTGTTTGAATGCTTCTGCCCCTTCCCATTTTGTGAAATAGTCGGTAAGTACGTGTAGAAATCGTACCTGTCTTTTAGTTGGGGGAAGAGGTCCCACTATGTCCACACCCCATTTCATGAAGGGCCATGGGGATATAATTGGATGTAACAATTTCGCTGGTCGATGCATGTTATTAGCGAACCTTTGGCACCTGTCGCATTTGGATACGAAGTTCTCAATATCTTCTTCCATCTTAGGCCAATAGTACCCAGCTCTGATTAGGGTTTTTACCAAGGATCTCGCTCTTGAATGATTTCCACAGTGTCCTTCATGGACTTCTTTCATCACGAACTCCGTTTGATTAGGTCTGAGGCATTTAGCTAGGGATCCTCGTGATATAATGAATTGCGAATGAGGCAGTACCATGCAGCTTTGCAGTGAAGTGCTTGAGCTGTTTTCGTATCTCCAGGTACGGTGCCATTCTGCAAAAAATAAAGAATTTCGTTTCTCCAATCCCAGGTTAAATTGTTGAAAGTTACCTCATTTCTGTCCTGGTCGATCGCTGAATGGAATAGATGAACGACAATTGCATTGTCTTTGTTTGTTACTTCCGTGACTGCTGCGAGATTAGCTAATGCATCTGCATCTGTATTTTCCTCTCTAGGTATTTGTATTACCTTCCATGTTTTGAATTATCTTACGAGCTCTCGTGCCTTTTCTAGATACTACTGCATCCGAGTCTCTCGAGCGATGTAAGTCCTCTATATCTGATTTACTACCAGTTGGGAGTCGCTGTTGATTACGATTTGCTCGATTGAAAGTTCTCGTGCGAGTTTTAGTCCTGCAATGATAGCTTCATACTCTGCTTCATTGTTAGTTATAGGATAACATTTAATAGCCTGTCGTGTCTTCTCACCCGTGGGTGATTTTAGGACTATGCCTAAGCCGACGCCTTTTACATTAGAAGAACCATCGATAAATAGGGTCCATAGACCCGGATTAGCAGCGTTGAAGAGTTGTAACTCTTTTTCCACTTCAGCGACAATGCTACTACTAAAGCCGGTGACAAAATCAACTAAAATTTGAGACTTAATTGTAGTCCTAGGCTGATATATTATTTCATGCTCACTTAATTCTATGGCCCACTTGGCAAATCTTCCTGACAGTTCTTGCTTATGCAAAATATTTCGTAAAGGATATGAAGTCACAACAGTGATTGGATGACATCGAAAATATGGTCGTAATTTTCTAGATGCCATTATTAAAGCTAAGGCTAACTTTTCTAGATGTGGATATCTGGTTTCAGCATCTATTAAAGTTTTTCTTACATAATAAATATGAGATTGTTTACCTTTATCTTCTCTTACCAATACTGCACTTACAACAATTTCTGAGACAACTAGGTAGATGTACAATTTCTCCCTTTCCTTTGGCTTTGATAGCAGCAGAGGTTTTGATAGATAAGCCTTCAGATTCTTGAGGGCCTGTTGACATTCTTCAGTCCATTCGAACTGATTCTGCTTTTTGAGGACTGAAAATAATTTAAAACTTTTTTCGGAAGACCTGGAAATAAATCTTCCCAAAGCTACTATTCTTCCCGTTAGTCTTTGAACTTCTCTTTTATTTGTTAGTATAACAGGTATTTCTTCTATTGCTTTAATTTGAGCGGGATTTACCTCTATTCCCCTGTTTGACACAAGGAAACCCAAGAATTTACCTGATTGTACACCGAAAGCGCATTTTTCTGAATTCAACTTCATATTATACCTGCGTAAAATGTCAAAAGTAATAGAAATGCGCTGGAAATGGTCTTCCGCCCGTGTTGACTTCCATCGTTTTTCCCAGATGTTCCTGGAACATCTTAGTCACTAGCCTTTGATAGGTGGCTCCAGCGTTTTAAAGCCAAAAGGAATGACTTTATAACAGTAAGTCCCCCTGTTCGTAATGACGGAACAACTTGAGCTCTTCCGTAGTTGTTTTGATGTGTTCGTCTTCCTCTGGTTCATGAATGACGTCCGGTCCGAAATTTGTATCTGTATGATCCAACGCATCTTCCGTGGTGACTGGATTCACCTTCTCGTGGGTATCTCTTCCGGTACCTGTTTGAACATTCACTTCCTTCGTACCTGTTTGATCAGTAATTTTTTCTGTACCTGTTTGGCCGTTGACATCTGTTTGGAAGATTTCTCTATCTTCCGATTCTTCCGATTCTTCCGTCTCTTTTTTGTTATACAGCGCCACAGAATTTATATTTCTTGAGGTTTGTTGATCACCTCTAATTTGTCTGATTTCCCATTCTGAGGGAAATTTAATTACATGGTGTAAGGTGGATGGTACCGCTTTTATGTCGCGGATCCAGGGCCTTCCATAATCACGTTATAAGCCATGTGAGTATCAATGACTTGGAATTTAGTGTTCTTAGTTACTCCTTCGGCGTAAGTGCTAAGTTCGATCTCTCCTTTGGTTTTCACCGTAGAGTTATCAAACCCTGATATGGCTCGTACCTTTGGGATCACCAGATTTCCCATGAGCATTTCTTCCACGACTCTTAACAAGATAATATTGACTGAGCTAACTGGATCAATCGACACTCTTTTAACGTTAGTGTCATGAACGAGTAAGGATATTACCAGAGCATCGTTGTGGGGAAGCATTAGCCCGCCAAAATCTGCATCGTCAAAGGTTATATCATCTTCATCTGGATTTTCTCGAACACGCTTTCCGTGGGTAATAGTGGCCTTCGAGGCTTATTTGCAAACTATTCTGTTCACTTCCTCTCCTCCATGTATCACGTTGAAGGTTCTTTTTGGAGAAGAAGGCTTCGGGGGCTCTGTAACGACCCGGTCAGTCGTTACGTAGAACATGCATTATTTTCACTGTTTCTGCCTTGTCATAACTTGGTTAGACTGTTCATGTTGTGTTAGAGTTGGTCAGTTCGGGTTCGGAGTGGTTATAGAAGGAAATGAGACACTTAGTCTCTAAAAGTAGCCTTAGAGTTGGAAAAGTCAATCGGGAGTTGACTTGTTGGTAAACGACCTCAGAATGCGGATTTTATGGATCGGATAGCTTCATTAGGTGATTTGGGACTTAAGAGTGTGTTCGGAGTATTTTTGTGATATCCGGTGTAGAATTAGGCTTGAATTGGCGAAAGTTAGTTTTTGGCGATTTTCGGTTGGCAGTGGAAAATAGGCTATCGGGGTCGGAATGGAATTCCGATAGTTGGAACAGGTTCATAATGTCATTTTGGATATGTCTGCAAAATTTCAGATCAATCGGAGTTGTTTCGGGTAGTGTCGGCATAGTTGGTGGAATTTAGAAAATTCAAAGTTCATAGGCTTGAGTTCGATGTGTTTTGGGGGTTTTGATGTTGTGTTTGGTGTTCTGGAAGCTTAACTAAGTTTTAATGACCCTACGTGATGCGTTGGTATGTTTGGTTGGGTTCCCGAGGGGCTCGGGATGGTTTTGGGTGGTTAACGGGGAGGTTGGGATGGTTTTGCTATTGCTGAGTTGCTGTTACTGGTGTTTTCGCACCTGCGGAAGGGGAGCCGCAGGTGCCGTCCCGCAGGAGCGGAAGTTTGGATGGGTGAGGAGATTCCGCAACTGCGAGGTAATTGCCGCACCTGCGAGGCCGCAAGTGCGGGAGGTCGAGCGCAGGTGCGGAAGTTGAGGGCGTTGGAGTTTTCCGCAGCTGCGCACCTGGGATCCGCAGGTGCGAGTAAGTGGTCGTAGGTGCGGAACCACTGGGTAGAAGATATAAAAGCGTGCCTTCGCGAATTTTAGCCATCTTTCTCAATATTTCATCCGGGTTTGAAGCTTTTGAAAGGGTTTTGAGGAGGGAATTCGATAGTGCTTCATTGAGATAAGGGTTTTGGACTCTACACTCGTTTATATGTGATTAAAGGTCGGATTTATGGTGGGAAATTAGGGAAATATCTGTGCAAATTGGGTAATTAGGGCTTGGGATTAAGAGGCTTTAAAATGGGAATTTGAGGGGTCATTTGGACTCCGATTTCAGTGTTCTTGGTATGTATAGACTCGTGGGAGGACGAGGATTCTTGTGGTGTAAATTTTATCGAGTTCTGAGACGTGGGCCCCGGGGTCGGGTTTGACCAATTTCGGGATTTTTGAGTATTTTTGATAAATTTCGATTGGGATTAGTTCCTTAGCATATTATAATGAGATTCATCTGATTGTTGGTAGACTTGGAGCACTCGGAGGCCGAATTTAGAGGCAAGGGTACTGCAGAGTAGTATATTAGCCGGTTTTGAGGTAAGTAACGCTTCCAAACTTGGAACTGAGGGTTCGAAACCCCAAGTTATATGATTTTTGATATTAATAAAGGTGACACACTTTCCAAGTGACGGGCATGTGGGTATACACTGAATATTGTGGCCTGGCTCATCCCATGGCACTGTCTAAGGGTTATCTCCGGTTGTTACTTGTACTGTGACGTTTGCATTTTCCTTAAACATATTAGAAATCATGCTAAGTATAAATGTTAAGGCTTCACGTCGATATGTTCAGACTGGGATGGTCAATTATTGCTCTCTCTATCTGTGATTATTGTTTTCATGTACCCAGTCCTGTTATAGCATATGTTTCATGCCTCAGTCTCATAAGTTGCTAGTTTATTCTATATTATCATTGTTTTGGGATGATTTTTCATATGTTGGAACATTGTGAGTGAGACTGGAAAGTACTGACTGAGTGAGGCTTGGATCCTGGTTTGAGACAGTTATGTGATGACCCAAAAGGTCATCCTAAGTTAATTTAGCTAAATCTGTGTTCCGAGGCCCCGAAAGCCTCCATTAATCTCACCTCGATATGCGTGCGCATCCCGGGCAGGTAGCCGAGAAGCTTTTATGTGAAAACTTGATGAAAAATGAAATTCTAATAATTAATTGATTAAAGTTTACTTTGGTCAACATTTTTGGTAAAAAGACCCGGACCCGGACCCGTGATTTGACGGTCCCGGAGGGTCCATAGGAAAATATGGGACTTGGGCGTATGCCCGGAATCGAATTCCAAGGTCCCAAGCCCGAGAAATGAATTTTTAAAGAAAATTATAAAGGTTTTTGAAATTGAATATTTATGTGAAAACCGTGTTACCGGGCTCGTATTATGGTTTCGGAGCCCGGAACATGTTTAATATATGTTATGTGAGCTATCTGTGAAATTTGGTTTAAAACGGACTTGAAATGACGTGTTTCGGATCAAAATCGGAATAATTGAACCCTATGAAGTTTTAAGAAAATTCTAGGAGTTATGAGGTTTAATTCCTTGATTTTGATGATATTTTGGTGATTTAAAGCTTAAATAAGTCCGTAGGATGATTTAGGAGTCGTGTGTGTTTTTGGTTTTGAGGCCCGAGGGCTCGGGTGAGTTTCGGGTAGCTAACGGGGTGCATAAGTAGTGAAAAATCTGGTTTTTTCTTCCATTTGCTGGTGTTCAGGTAAATTACCCCATGCGAACGCACCCAAGGGGGTGCGAACGCACAGGGTAAATAGTGGGTTGGGGTCAGGGTCCCATCTGTTCTATGCGAACGCACCCACTGTGGCGCGAACGCAGAGGGTTGTGGGGTGTAAGCAGTGCGAATGCGGGGTAGGGGGTGCGTCCACACTGGGTTAGCATAGGGCCTGGGGGAGCTGGGGGTGTTAGGCCTGTGCAAACGCGGCCCTTGGCTCGCGAACACATAGGTCAGCCTGGTCAACCCTGTGCGAACGCGGTCAAGGGGCCGCGAACGCATAGTGTAATTTCCCCCAGCTATTTTAAATACCCAAAACAGAATAACATACGGGAATTCATCAATTTTCACCAATCCCTTCTTTCTCAAACTCCATTGAATACCTCCAAGCCATTTTCCCCTCCATATCCATTTGGGTAAGTGTTCTTAACACCAATTTCTTCCACTTTCCTTCCCTAATCACTAGAATCTAGGCTTAAAATCCTAAATCAAAGTAGAAATTAGGGGTTTTGGGTAGAGTTAGGGTTTATGGGATTTTGGGTAATTCAACCTTAATTTGGGGTCGGATTTCAAAATAAATTATATATTTAAACTCGTGGGGGTATGGGTAATCGGGTTTTGGTCCGAGCCTCGTGTTTGGACCAAGCGGGCCCGGGGTCGAATTTTTGTATTTTTGGAAGAATGCTAGGAATTGTATATTTAGGCTATGAGATTGTATTAATGAGTCAATATGGATGTTATTAAATTGATTATGAATAGATATTATCGTTTCAGAGTCGGATTCGAGAGGAAAGGCGGTATTAGAGGTTTGAATTGCATTTTTGGACCGAGGTAAGTGTGTTGCCTAACTTTGGCGACGGAGTAGGTATTGTGCCCTATGTGCTATGTGTGTTATCATGTTCAATGCATAGGTGAGGTGACGAGTACCTATGCATTGTGTGTCAAAGTATGCATGTGAGTCCGTTTTGCTTAATTACTTGTTATTACCTCAATGATTATTGTGTTATGAAGTAGTTCTTTTGGGAAGTGATGTACTCGTAAGGAATTGGTTATAGCTGAGACCCTTGTCGGGAAAATGTGTTTGACTTTGGTTGTTATTCCCCGTGTCGGGTGGTTATGAATTGAATTTTGGTAATTGATTTCCTTGCCAAGTTTGTTATTTGTTGATTGATATTACTTAGGTGAGGAAGAGAGTAAAGCACGAAGAGTGATGCCGTGCCATTCATTATTTATTTATTGCAATGTGAGGAAGGGAGTAAAGCACGAAGGGTGATGCCGTGCCATTCATTCATATCATTCGTTATTTATTTATTGCAATGTGAGGAAGAGAGTAAAGCACTAAGGGTGATGCCGTGCCATTCATTCATATCACTCATTATTTATTTATTGTAATGTGAGGAAGAGAGTAAATCACGAAGGGTGATGTCGTGCCATTCATTCATATCATTTCTTTTTTATTATTGCACAGTGAGGAAGAGAGTAAAGCACAAAGGGTGATGCCGTGCCATTCATTTCATTTATTATTGCAATCATGTCATATATATATATCTACGTGTTGCATAGTGAGGAAGAGAGTAAAGCACGAAAGGAGATGCCCTGCCATTCATTTATCTGTTTATTTATTGTGTTTTACATCTCATTTTGCTATTTATCTGTTGCCCCCTTACTTGTTCCCATATCCCTTGCTTATCTGTTGAATATCTGTCACTTCCTTGCTATATTTTTGATAGAACTGTACATGTAGATTATCGTCGTCGTATCTAGTCTCGCCACTACTTCGGTCGAGGTTAGGCTTGGCATTTGCTCAGTACATGGGGTCGGTTGTACTGATGCTACACCTGCACTTCTCTATGTTGTGCAAATCCCGCAGCCGGACCCGGTGGACACTGATTGAGGGAGCATCCTGCAGTCCACTTCGGAGATTCCAAGGTAGACCCACAGACGTTCGTGGGCCTTGGCGTCTCCTCTATCCTTATCTTCTAAACTGTCTTATTTTTCTTAGTTCTAAAACCGTTTATGTATTATTTCTTCATACTTTGTATTTAGTACCCTCTTAGTCAGTTCGTGAGTTAGTGACTCAAGGTGGTGGGATATTGTAAATGAATCGTGTTATTGGGGTTTTGAGTTATTTTCAGAATTTATCTGCATCCGCATTATAAAAGGAATATTAGATGCTTTACTTAATTATGTATTTTTAATTCTAGTACGTTAATGATATTGTATACGTTGGCTTGTCTAGCAGGTTCAATGTTAGACGCAGTCATGGCCCAATGGTGGGATTTCGGGTCGTGACAAGTTGGTATCAGAGCACTAGGTTGCTTAGGTCTCACAACTCACGGACAAACTTGGTGGAGTTTGAGGGATCGGCACGGAGACGTCTGTACCTATCCCCCAGAGGCTGCAAAGTTAGGAATAACTTCACATCTTTCATTCTCTGTCGTGCCAATTGAATTCTAAATACTAATTTAGTCTCTAATTACTCTCCCGCAGATGGCGAGAACACGTGCTTCCTCATCGACCGGTCTACAACCCGACCCTCCTCTTGCAGCTCCTACGAGGGGCCGAGGCCGAGGCAGAGCTAGAGCAGCGACTCAAGTTGAGGACCCACAGGTAGATTATGTTGGTGAGGTTCCTGCTCAGACAATCCCAGTTGGACCAGCTCAGGTCCCAGAGGGGTTCATTGCTACCCCGGTGCTTCAGGACGCTCTAGTCCGCTTGGTGGGACTTATGGAGAGTGTGGCTCGGGCCGGTCTTCTTCCGACTGCACCAGCTGATCTCAGGCTGGGGGAGGGACCTAGACTCCTATTATTCATACCCCAGAGCAGGTTGCCACTCAGTTTCAGACTCTAGCACCTCAGACAACTGGAGTAGCTCAACCGGGTATTGTGGCACCGACGGCCGAGGGTGCAACTATGTCAGCAGATGTTCTATGGAGACTAGATCGGTTCACCAAGTTATTCACTACTACTTTTACGGGTGCACCGTCAGAGGATCCACAGGATTATTTGGACAACTGTTATGAGGTTCTTCGGAACATGGGCATAGTGGAGTCCAATGGAGTTGACTTTGCTACTTTTTGGTTATCTGGCACAGCCAAGACTTGGTGGAGAGACTATTGCTTGACCAGACCAGCTGGGTCTGCACCTTTTTCTTGGGCTCAGTTCTCCGAGCTATTCTTGGGGAAGTTTCTTCCCATTACTCAGCGAAAGGATCTTAGGAGGCAGTTTGAGCGCCTCCAGCAGGGATCTATGTCTGTTACTCAGTACGAGACCAGGTTCATCACTCTAGCCAAGCATGCACTTATGATACTTCCCACTGACCGTGAGAGAGTGCGGAGATTTATTGAGGGCTTAGCTCAGCCCATCAGACTCCAGATGGACAGGGAGTCAGGTACCGATATTTCATTCCAGGATGCGGCCGATGTGGCCAGGAGGATTGAGATGATTCTGTCATAGGGAGGTGGTCAGGGGGCTGACAAGAGGCCCGTCACTTTGGTAGATTCAGTGGAGCCTCATCCGGAGGCAGGGATTCTTTCAGTAGGGGTCATCCACCCCGACTTTTTCAGTCAGCACTTCAGGTATCTCACCGTGCACCTCCAGCTCCTGTTAGTGCACCACCAGCCCCTATCAGTGCACAACCACTTCAGAGCTACCAGGGTGGTTATCAGGGTCGTTAGGGATAGTTCCAGAGTCATCAGCCACATCAGCAGAGACCTTGTTATTCTTGTGGTGTTCATGGGCACATTGCGAGGTATTTCCCCAGGACTTAGGGTAGTTCTCAGTATCAGGGTACTCGCGCCATGGTCCCCGCAGCAGGTGCACCCCCACCCCCTCAGCCAGCTAGGGGTGGTGGAAGTGGTGCTAGAGGTGGAGGTCAGACTCATAGAGGTGGAGGGCAGGCGAGGAGAGGTAGAGGTCATCCCGTAGCAGGTAGACCCAGAGATGTGCAGGTTGGAAGGGCTCAGCCCCGGTGTTATGCTTTTCCTGCTCATCCTGATGCTGAGGCTTCTGATGCAGGTATTACAGGTACGATTTCAGTTTGCAGCCGAGAGGCTTCAGTGTTATTTGATCCGGGTTCTACATTCTCCTATGTGTCTTCATATTTTGCCCCTTATTTGAGTATGCCCCGTGATTCCTTGAGTACTGTTGTACATGTGTATACACCGGTGGGTGATTATATAGTGGTAGAGCGAGTCTACCGTGCTTGCGTAGTAGTTATTGGTGGTCTGGAGACTCAGGTTGATCTTTTGCTTCTTGGTATGGTTGAATTTGATGTTATATTGAGGATGGATTGGTTATCCCCCTATTATGCTATTCTGGATTGTCATGCCAAGACAGTGACCTTGGCCTTGCCAGGGGTACCTCGTTTGGAGTGGAGGGGGACTCCTAACCATTCTTCTAGTAGAGTTATTTCTTATATGAAGGCTTGGCGCATGGTCGAGAAGGGTTGTTTGGTCTATATGGCCTATGTTCGTGATTCTAGTGCCGAGGTTCCTTCCCTGGAGTCCGTGCCCGTAGTTCGTGAGTTTCCAGAGGTATTCCCTGCTGACCTGCCGGGTATGCCACCCGACAGGGATATTGACTTATGTATTGAGGTAGCTTAGGGCACTTAGTCCTATTTCTATTCCGCCGTATCGTATGGCTCTGCCAGAGTTGAAGGAATTAAAGGAACAATTACAAGATTTGTTGGATAAAGGCTTCATCAGGCCTAGTGTTTCTCCTTGGGGTGCTCCCGTGTTGTTCGTGAAGAAGAAAAATGGTTCTATGAGGATGTGCATTGACTACCGGCAATTGAATAAGGTTACTATCAAGAACAAGTATCCTTTGCCGAGGATTGATGATCTATTTGACCAGCTTCAGGGTGCTACAGTGTTTTCTAAGATAGACTTGAGATCTGGTTACCATCAGCTGAGGATCAGCGCGTCTGACGGTCCTAAGATAGCTTTTCACACTCGTTATGGGCACTATGAGTTTTTGGTGATGTCTTTTGGGTTGACTAATGCCCCTGCTGCATTCATGGAGTTGATGAACCGAGTGTTCAGGCCTTACTTGGACTCGTTCGTTATTGTTTTCATTGATGATATATTGATATACTCTCGCAGCCGAGAGGAGCATGAGCAGCACCTTAGAGTCTTCCTCCAGACTCTGAGAGATCGGCAGTTGTACGCCAAGTTTTCTAAGTGCGAGTTCTGGTTGAGTTCTGTGGCATTCTTGGGCCACGTTGTGTCAGCAGAGGTCATTCAGGTGGATCCGAAGAAGGCTTCAGCAGTTAGAGATTGGCCTAGGCCCACTTCAACTACAGAGATTCGGAGTTTCTTGGGCTTAGCAGGTTACTATCGTCGATTTGTGGAGGGCTTTTCATCTATCGCAACCCCGATGACCAGGTTGACTCAGAAGAGTGCTCAGTTCAGGTGGTCTGATGAGTGTGAGGAGAGCTTTCAGAAGCTCAAAACCGCCTTGACCACGACACCAGTGTTAGTATTGCCCTCAGGTTCAGGACCGTATACAGTGTATTGTGATGCTTCACGGGTTGGGCTTGGTGCAGTGTTGATGTAGGACGGCAAGGTTAAAGCCTATGCTTCTCGTCAGTTGAAGATTCATGAGAAGAACTATCCAGTTCATGATTTGGAGCTTGCATCTATTGTTCACGCTTTGAAGATTTGGAGGCACTATCTGTACAGAGTGCCATATGAGGTGTTCACGGACCATAAGAGCTTGTAGTATCTGTTCCGACAGAAGGAGTTGAACATGAGGCAGAGGAGATGGTTAGAGTTGCTAAAGGATTATGATATTACCATTCTTTATCATCCGGGGAAGGACAATGTGGTGGCCGATGCTTTGAGCCGGAAAGCAGTCAGTATGGGCAGTCTAGCTTATTTGTCAGTCGGAGAGCGACCTCTTGCGTTGGATGTTCAGGCTTTTTAGCCAACCGATTTGTGAGATTGGAGGTTTCTGAGACTGGCAGTGTTTTGGCCCATACGGTGGCCCGTTCTTCATTGTATGACCGTATTCGGGCCAGGCAATATGATGATCGTCATTTATGTGTTCTTAGAGATACAGTCCGGCACGGAAGTGCCAAGCAGGTTACGGTTGATCATGAGGGAGTTCTGCGGATGCAGGGCCGTATTTGTGTACCTGATGTTGAGGGTATTCGTGAGTTGATACTTCAGGAGGCCCATAGTTCCCGGTATTCCATTCATCTAGGCGTCGCAAAGATGTACCGGGACCTGCGGCAACATTATTGGTGGCGTAGAATGAAGAAGGATATTGTAGCTTATGTAGCTCGGTACTTGAACTGTCAGCAGGTTAAGTACGAGCACCAGAGACCATGTGGTTTGATGCAGCAGATTCAGCTTCCTGAGTGGAAGTCAGAGCGTATCACCATGGACTTTGTAGTTGGGCTCCCACGGACTCAGAGGATGGTTGATGCAGTTTGGGTTGTTGTGGATAGGCTGACCAAGTCGGCGCATTTCATTCCAGTATCAGTGTCGTATTCAGCAGAGAAGTTGGCAAAGATTTACATGAGAGAGATTGTTAGATTTCATGGTGTGACCATATCCATTATTGTCGCGCCCCCTTTTTCTATCACACGGGTTAGGTACTGAAAGATCGGGTTTATGACATTTTGGACAACTCCTTAAAAGAAAGGGTTTAAGGAAGAGTCGCCACCTAACGATTTTTATGGTGCGTTAGGGCACCTAGAGTTGATAACTCATGAACTAGTTTGCATTACCAGAGATTGGGTAAGGGCTTGAAATTATCCCAAGGGGAAGGTGTTAGGCACCCCTCAAGATCCACAACCGTGGGTCCCAGCCAAGAAGTTCTGTGAATTTGGACGATGAACAAATAGCAAGTAAGGTTCATATAAGAGGGGATTTCAAACAAGCATGAAAAATAGACCACATAATAACACCAAGAGATACAGAGACTTATGAAAACTCACTAAGCATGAGTACACAAAAATCAAAGAGGCTCAGGGGACCAAGAAATAGTCGAATTTAAACATAATAGCAGGCACTACAAAAATACTTGCAGCACTGGTAAGATGAGGAGCAAATGATAGCCATAAACATGTAAGTCATAAGTAGTAATAACATATAAAGGTTCAGGGAATTAGGGACACTTGATACTTGAACAGGAAAGAGATGGCCTAGCAGGTGTATACAAGAATAGGTAAAGCAAGTATAGACTTAATCATAAGCATGTAAAGAGATAAGCTTAACAAGTATCAACATGCATACATGGCATCAATTGCATGTAGAATAGTAGAAGCATAGGTAGAGAACAATTAAGAACATGACATACTGAAGTAGTAATAACCACATTGGTTTGGAACTTTGAATTTAATTAGGACATACCAACAACAAGAGAGCACAACAGAATGAAATAGCCAAGTATGAGCACAATAGCAGCCCTGGCTTACAACCGGCTACTAAGAGACAAGAGCAGGGAACAACAGTGGAACAGAAAAAGAAAGAGAGAAAGATCACAAGAGATAATAGTGTGTATTGCTGTGTGTGTTGTGCAATGTATCAGTGTCCTCAGTATGAATCTCAGTGTTTGTGTTCTGTTAAGAGTGAAGGCAGAGTATATATAGTTGAAAAACAAGTAGTGAATAAGGTAAAAAAATCAAGTCAAGTAGTAATTGAAGAAACTTGAAATCGATTAGTCAGGAAATTAAGGCAAGTACTCCCTTAATTCAAGGGATTTTATTCAATCGGTAAGAATCAGTAATATAAAGGGCAAGAAGAATCAGTACATGATTAATAAGGAAGGAATCAATTTTAGTTTATTAATTTTGGGACTCGGAATCTATTAGTTTAACAAGCAGTGCAAGTACTCCCTTAATTAAGGGAGTTAATTTCAAACGGTAATAAGCAGGTAACAAATAAGGAAAGAGACTATACATAGCTTTGAGAAAATAATTCAAGTAGCAAGTATAGAACATACAAATTAGGCTAGATACATAATACTCTAATTAAGTAGACAATGTAAGAATCAATTAACAGCATAGCCAATCACATAATAAGGCAAGAGATAAAAGGAAATCAGTAAAGATGCTGTCACAGGAAAGTAGTGAGGCTAGCCTCGAGTGGGATTCAAATCAAGGGAATCAACACCAAATCAAAGGAAAGTTTTGCACAAATAAGGAAACAATTCAGGCTCAGCGAAGAGTCATAAGGAAAATACATGAAATTACAGCTTCAAGGAAAGTACCACAACCTTAGAGAAAACTCGTAAGAATCAGTATAAAATCACCATGTAAACAATCAATAGGATGTATAGTCAAGTTTACCAAACGATATATAGCCCATTTTGAACAATATCAGGTAAAACCCTAAGCAAAGAACATAGAACAATAGGGGATTGAAATACTAGCACAAAAATTTAGCAGAGAGCATAGAACTCCGAGAAGAATCCAGAGGAACACACCGGCAAGCAAACATGACGAACATAATGCAAATACAGACCCTGAAACTGGGGTTTCATCATAAACATGAGATTTAAGATGGAAAAATCTCTAAAATATACTGGAACTCAAGATTAGCACTAAAAAATCAGAAAATAAAGCGTTTTCAAAAGGGGTTGAGAAACCCTAGTTTCGAAAAAGGGACAAAAGCGTTTTAAACTTGAATATTTGTAAAGATCGAGTAGAAAATGATTCAAAACAGAAAGGAATGAGTCGAAAATCATTTAAGTACAGAAATTTAAAGGTTTTGGTCAGGATTAGGGTTTTGTGAAAAACCAAAGAGAGAAGTAAGTGAAAACATGGCTGTGAAACTCAGGACAATGGCGTTTAGAGCACCATTGAGTCAAAAACCATCCGAGACGGCCGAAAACAGCCTTAGGCAGAGCTTCCAGTAGTGGTCCGGCATGGTCGGAGCCCATGGAGGTCTCAGAGATTGTAGAGACCGGAGAGATAAGGCTTCAAGGCGGCTGGTGGTCGAAAGAGGTGAGACTGGAAGTGGCTGGAGAAAGCCATCAGAGAAGACGAAGAACCAGAAGGTTCTAGAGAGGAGGGGGAGAAGAAGAGACAAAGAGAGAGAGTGAGGAGTCTCGAAATGAGACGGAGGGGGGGGGGTTAGGATTGGGTTGGGGTCTTGGGTTAATTGGGTTTGATTTTTTAGGGGTTTAAATGTGGCTAACATTTAAACAAAAATAGGCTAGATGTTAAATACCCAATAAATAGGTAATTAATTAATTAAAATAGCCAATAATTATATAAAAATGAAATTATGCTAGAAATAAGCAAGATTACAGTAATTGGCTAATATTAAGTGTAAAATACATAATTTTCGAATTAAAATAATATAAATATCTAATTGGGCCATAATTGCAAAATTGTTGTAATTGGAATTAAATAAACTCAGTTGGCCAATTTGTGAAATAGTTAGATTTTAATAGATAAGAAATGATTGTAAATGACATACTGAACTGGAAAATATTTTGAACACAATTTATGAATTATTTAAAATATGAAATATTAAATAAAAATGGGAAATAATAACAATATGAAAAAAAAAGGGAAAAATACCCATTATTGCAAAGAGTAATTTTGAAAGCTTATATGCCAGTTCGAAAGTAATTTGAGAAAAAATGTGGTATCAATAGCTGCCCCTCTTTACCCGGGAAGGATGAAAGAGTTGCCGGGTAAAGATATGATGGTCAATTTTGACCGAGGTGAAACTGTGGACGAGAGATTTAGGACGCACCGTGGATTCTGAGTTGCCTACATATTCCCGATTTTACAGGAATCATGCCATATGTCGTTCTGGAATCATCGGCGAAATATACCGGTGATGTTTCACAAGAACGGACGCAAGGTGCATGGTAAGGTAAAAGTAGGAAGGTCTTACGGGGTTGTATCGGAGAACTGGAGCGGTTTGCTCCTACATGATTGGCTGTTCCGGCCGAGTTACCTGCAATAGAGAACAAGCGTATATTGTGAATAATATAAACATGATGCAAGTTCCCGTCGGACGATGAAAGCTGTCTTCGGACAATTAGGATGATGTCCTTAGACCATGATGTCCTGGGCCATGAATTGCTTGGTGAGGGATTCGCGGGCTATGAAATGATGTTCTCGGGCCATGAGGATGGTGCCTCCGAACCATGATGCCTTTGAATAATGATATGCAAGTTGAATAAAAGAGATCCTTAGGCCATGAAATGATGTTCTCGGGCCATGAGGATGGTGCCTCTGAACTATGACGCCTTTGGACAAGTTGGCGATATTTCAGCCCATGAAGAATGCAGTATTATGATGTTGACAAGACAGAGCTTAGTCTTGCGATTTACGAAAAGAAAGAGGGCAGAGCTTATCCTGAAAGAAAGCGTAAATAAATAACGTAACGAAAGGTGACTGCTTTGAAAAGGTAGAAATGAGCTTAGCGTAATGAAGTAAGATGCGGGGAGAGGTAGCGTAGAACCTCGGAGGGTAGAATGATAGCCTTATGCAATGCAGGAAATAAATGCAGGAGAGGTATCGTAGACCTCGGAAGGCAGAATGATAGCCTTATGCAATGCAGGAAATAAATGCAGGAGAGGTAGCGTAGAACCTCAGAAGGCAGAATGATAGCCTTATGCAAAGATACGAATGCAGGGGAGGTAGAGCTTAACCTCGGAAGGCAGAATGGCAGCCTTTATGCAGTGTAGGAAATAAAATGCAAGGCAGGTAGCATAGAACCTCAGAAGGCAGAACGGTAGCCTTTATGCAGTGCAGGAAATAAATGCAGGGAGACAATGCTTAGTCTCGGAAGGCAGAATGGTAGCCTTATGCAATGCGAGAAATGTGGGGAGACAATGCTTAGTCTCGGAAGGCAGAATGGTAGCCTTATGCAATGCAGGAAATAAAATGTGAGGAAGGTAGCGTGGAACCTCGGAAGGAAGAATGGTAGCTTTATGCAGTGCAGAAAATAAAACGATAGTAAGAGTTCTTAGCTGATGATAAAGTGCGGTGATACGATTGTTGTGAATGAAGTGTCATTTGCAATGATGATAATAGCAAGCGTCGGCATGTGCGATGAGTTTGAGAGCGTATCCTTGAGAAGCATGCGTCTTGTTGGGTTAATAAGATGTCTTGGGCTTTCGCCGTATTTGTGCCTGCATCCAAAGAAAAATCGTGAGTTCTGTAAAGGGGTGGATTAGTTTGTATGCCCACCGGCTCGGCTCGGCCTGTCCACTTGATGATGATAACTTTGTTTGTACCACAGGGGTAGCGTTTCTAAAACAAGTTGTTTTTGAGAAATAAATATGCACGGTTTTATAAAATATGATATAACACATAATTGATTTTTTTTTTCTTTGGATGAACCGATGACCACAACGCAGTTCAAGGCATTGCAACCTCTATTGTTACGAAAAGTTGACGGTCTTTCAAAAAATTCTGCCCCAACTTGATGGGCGAAGGCTCCTGGCTGTTACTGGTGCGGTGCTCGGCTGAACTTGCTTCGGAATTTTGAGATCCCTCCTCAAAATTCTGCCCCAGTTTCCAATCGTGGGGGGAAATGAAAATTTTATTAAAATGTGACCGAACCCATAGGGCTGCCTACGTATCCCCTCTTAAATGGGAATCAGGTCAGGCGTAGTTCAATTTACAGCATTGAGAAAAGCATAAAGAGTTACACATAGTAATGCTTGACTGCGTCTGAGTTGATTGGTTTAGGCCAAACTTCTCCATCCATTTCTGCAAGTATGAGTGCTCCTCATGTCAGCACTCGGTGAACCATGTACGGGCCTTGCCAATTAGGAGAGATTTCCCTTTTGCTTCGTATTGATGAGGAAAGATTTTCTTTAACACTAGCTTCCCCGGTGTGAATCGTCTTGGTTTGACTTTCTTGGTGAAGGCTCTGGTCATTCTATTCTGATATAGTTGACCATGACAAACCGTGTTCATTTTTTTCCGTCTATGAGGGCCAATTTCTCATAGCGGCTTCTTACCCATTCTGCGTCGCTGAGCTTAGCTTCTTGTATGATTCTCAAAGATGGGATCTCAAATTCAGCACGAATGACAACTTCTGTACCATATTCCAATATGTAAGGAGTTGCCCCGGTTGATGTGCGAACCGTGGTGCGATACCCCAACAGAGCAAATGATAATTTCTCATGCCATTGCTTGTGCTTTTCTATCATTTTTATCAATATCTTTTTGATGTTCTTGTTGGAAGCCTCAACGACTCCATTCATTTGAGGTCTGTATGCTATAGAAGTCTTATGTTTGATCTTGAAGGTTTCACACATGTCTTTCATCAAGTCACTATTGAGATTGGAACCATTATCGGTGATGATTGACTCGGGAACTCCGAACCGACAAACAATGCGGTCGCGGACAAAGTCGGCTACCACTTTCTTAGTAACTGCTTTGTAGGATGCTGCTTCGACCCATTTGGTGAAATAGTCAATGGAAACCAGAATGAACCTGTGTCCATTGGAGGCTGCAGGCTCGATTGGTCCAATAACATCCATGCCCCAAGCGGCGAGTGATCATGGTGAGCTTGTTGCATTAAGCTCACTGGGAGGTACCTTTATCATATCCCCATCTATCTGACATCGATGGCATTTGCGGACATACCAGATGCAGTCTGTTTCCATGGTCATCCAGAAATAACCATCCCGAAGAATCTTCTTTGCTAGAACAAACCCGTTCATATGAGGACCGCATGTACCGGCATGTATTTCCTCTAACAGCTTCGTTGCTTCCTTTGCCTCGACACATCTTAGCAAACCCAGATCAGGATTCCTACTGTATAGGATTCCTCCGCTGTGAAAGAAATTGTTTGATAACCTTCGAAGAGTGCGCTTATGATTAGCGTTTGCAAGGTCTGGGTACTCTCCCTCCGCCAAGTACTCCTTAATATCATGAAACCAAGGCTTTCCATCTGCTTCTTCTTCTACAAGGGCGCAGTAGGCCGGCTGATTGTGAATCCCCACCGGGATAGAATCAACGAAGTTCTTATCTGGATGCTGGATCATGGATGACAAAGTAGCCAATGCATCGGCGAACTCATTCTAGATTCTGGGGACGTGCCGGAATTCAATCTTTGCGAACCTGTTTCTCAATTCCTTCATACGATGTAAGTATGGCAGTATCTTTGAATTCTTGGTCGCCCATTCTCCTTGGACTTGGTGTATCAATAAGTGTGAGTCACCAATTCAGGACATTCATGTCAATGGCCAAGTTGAGCCCCAGGATGCAGGCCTCATATTAAGCCATGTTGTTGGTGCAGGGGAACTTGCGTTTTGTAGGTATCGGGTAGTGCTGACCAGTTTCTGAAATTAAGACTTCTCCAATACCCACGCCTTTGAAGTTTGTGGCCCCATCAAAGAACAACCTCCAACCGTCGTATGATTCTGCAATGTCCTCTCTTACGAATGACACTTCTTCATCGGGGAAATACGTTTTCAATGGTTCGTATTCTCCGTCCACAGGATTTTCAGCAAGATAACCGGCTAATGCTTGTCCCTTGACCGCCTTTTGAGTTACCTAAATGATGTCGAACTCACTTAACATGATCTTTCATTTAGCTAGCTTGCCAGTGGGCATGGGCTTCTGAAAGATGTACTTGAGTGGATCCATCCTTGATATGAGGTGCGTTGTGTAGGCGCAAAAATAATGCCTCAGCTTCTGTGCGACCCAAGTCAAAGCACATCAGGTGCGCTCTAATAGAGAATACCGGGCCTCATACGGAGTAAACTTCTTGCTGAGGTAGTAAATTGCTTGCTCTTTCCTCCCTGTTTCGTCATGTTGCCCGAGAACGCAACCGAAAGCTCCATCTAATACGGCCAGGTATAGTAATAGAGGTCTACCCGGCTCTGGGGTACCAAGACTGGTGGTGTTGAGAGATACTCTTTGATTCTGTCGAAGGCCTTTTGACAATCCTCAGTCCATTTGGTGGCAACATCCTTTCTCAACATCTTGAAAATTGGTTCACAAATGACGGTAGACTGGGCTATGAACCGGCTGATATAATTGAGCCGTCCCAGGAAGCTCATAACATCCTTTTTATTCCTTGGTGGCGACAATTCTTGGATGGCTTTAACCTTTGATGGATCTAGCTCTATTCCTCGATGACAGACAATGAACCCTAGAAGCTTGCTAGCAGGAACCCCGAACGCACACTTTGCGGGGTTAAGTTTCAGATTGTATTTCCTTAACCTGTTGAAGAACTTTCTCAAATCTTCCATGTGATCAACATCTTTCTTTGATTTGATGATGACGTCGTCCACATATACCTCGATCTCCTTGTGAATCATATCATGGAATATAGTAGTCATAGCTCTCATGTAAGTGGCCCCTGCATTCTTCAGACCAAATGGCATCATCTTGTAGAAATACACTCCCCACGGCGTAATGAAGGCCATTTTCTCACATCTTCCTCGTCCATCCAAATCTGATGGTAACCAGCAAAACAATTTACAAAGGACTGCAGCTCGTGCTTGGCACAGTTATCAATTAAGATGTGTATGTTTGGCAGGGGGAAGTCGTCCATCAGACTGGCCCGGTTGAGATCCCGGTAGTCAACGCAGACTCTGACCTTCCCATCTTTCTTTGGTACAGGCACAATGTTAGCTAACCATGTAGGATATTCGACCACTCGGAGAACCCCGGCGTTGATCTATTTGGTGACCTCTTCTTTGATTTTCAAGCTCGTGTCTTGTTTGAACTTCCTGAGCTTTTGCTTCACTAGTGGGCATGTTGAATTGGTTGGCAGCTTGTGGGCCTTAATAGATGTACTGAGGCCAGTCATGTCGTCATATTACCAGGCGAATATGTCCTCATATTCCTTTAAGAATTTCGTATATTTCTTCTTTTCTGACGGCGAGAGATGAATGCTGATGCGTGTTTCTTTGACGATCTTTGCGTTTCCCAGGTTGATGACCTTAGTCTCGTCCAAATTAGACTTAGGTCTATTCTCAAAGCTCTCGACCTCTTTAATAATATCCTCAGGTATATCATCCTCGTCTGAATCGGAATCCGGTTGTTGCGTTGCCTCGTTGCAGGTCACGGTCGTCGGTTCATCAAGATAAGTAATAGTAATGCTGTGTACAATAATGTAATGGGGAGGATAGAAGTAGCAAGTAAATATATGATTTATAAAGAAATTGGAAATGCTTTGATAAAATAATTACTTAAACATGGGAGCTCTTTTTTGCGGAAATTAAAATGCGAGAAGAAAATTCTTTAAATAAATAAACTGAAAATAATGCTTGTTTTGTTAGCCTTGCTACGCCGAGGGTCGACGAGCTTTGGTTGTCCTGACGGACCAATTGTTGAGACATGATCCCTTGCTCACAAATTTTATAGAAGGGCCTTCCCCCCTCTCATCTTCAAGAATGACACAACAGTCCATGTCATCATCATCCAGAAATAAATCCCTTATTGCCGCTAGCGCCTCCTCCTCGTCTGTACCATATGTGATGTTTGCTGGCTGGAAAGTCTGCTCTATGTGGGGTATTGGCTGCTCCAATAGGTAGTAGGGTCCGCTCCATGGTGGCGACCAGTCCTTGAACTCCTTCCAAGTGTACTCGTACCCTAGACCAAAGGTAGTACCGTGCTTCTTGAGTGTTATTGACTTTGTTATTCCTTGGAGATTCTTACCGAGCCCTTTACCCGGCTCGTACCCTCGCCAATTCAATATGCTTTCGGTCTTACTGCCCCACCACTTGTCCTTGTCAATTGCGTTAACACGTTCAACGTTGTGGTAGATTTCTCCACCCAAATTCCTCCTTCCATCGATGACCGAAAAGGTCTGGCGACCGTAGATATAGTTGCTACCGTCGCCATGAATGATTACCTCTTGGTGATTCCATTCAAACTTCACAACTTGGTGTAATGTTGATGCCACGATCCCAGCCGCATGGATCCAAGGTCGTCCCAACAACAAGTTTTAGGATGCAGGCACATCTATCACTTGGAAATCTACGTCGAACCACGTTGGTCCCATTTGTAAGCACAAGGTGATTTCTCCCATGGTGGACCTCTGCGAACCGTCGAAGGCTCTCATCTAGACTTTTTCCCAATTTCTTGAGTGTGACCAGCGGACAGATGTTGAGGCTGGAACCCCCATCAATTAGGATCCTTGTGATGAAATGATCCTCGCATTGTACTGTGATGTGTAGTGCTCTATTATTCCCTAGTCCTTCGGGCGGCAGCTCATCATCATGGAAAGTGATCTTGTGATTTTCCAGTACCTGGCCTACCATGTTAGAAATTTCCCCACTAGTGATATTGTCTGGTACGTATGCTTCACTCAGCACCCTCAGCAAAGCACTCCTGTGAGTTTCAGAGTTTTGTAACAGGGAGAGGATGGATATCTGAGCTGGCGTTTTGTTCAACTGATCGAGGATTGAGTATTCCTCATCTTGTATATTTCTCCACTGATCGTCTGAACCTGTTTCAATGATGGGGGACGGTTGTTGGCATGCTTGCTAGACTCGGCCAAATGTTCAGGGGTATAAACTCTGCCAGTTCTTGTCATACCTTGTGCAGCGATGGCTTCTTCAGACTTGCCTTTACCTTTCCTCCTTGCTTCGGTGGTATAGTCCCACGGAATAGTATCTGAGTAAAAGGGTGTCGTTGTTGACATTGCCACTGGGATAGATGTGGTCATTCTTATTCCAGCCGGAGTATATGTTATAGATGGCCGGACTGCAACCTCGAGCGGTCGTACAAACTCGACTTCGATCGGCTCTGGGGCCTTTCCTTTGGCGGGTGGTCTTGATTCAAACTCAAGTGGAATGGATATGTTTACCTCAGCTTCCTCAGATGGCTGCATCTGGACCACGATCGGATTAAGAGTAATTGCAAGCTTCTTCGGATCACCCTCAGCAATTAGCCCAATTGGTCCCTCGGGATCCCAGTCATCCTCAACCTCAATCATGTGGACACCACCTTTATGGTCAGGCAGCGAATTATCGTGAACATAAGGAGCAGGGTCCTTGGCTACAATGATCTTGTTATCTATGAGGATCTGTATCTTGTCCTTCAAGGAACGACATTCCTCGATGGTGTGTCCCTTCATGCCGGAGTGATAAGCACAAGTTTTATTTAGGTTGACCCACTGAGAAGGGTTCTCATGGGCGATAGCGGGAATGGGTGCGACATAACCGGCGGGTTTGAGCTTTTCGTATAATTGGTCAATGGGTTCATCTATGGCGGAATACTGTTTTGGTGGACTTCGGTCGAAGTTTGGGCGAGGTCTTGGGAATTTTTGGCGATTAGGTGGTGATTGGTAGTGAGAAGTTTGGGAATTGTAGGCATTATAGACGGGAGCTGGTTGGGAGTATCTAGGCGAGGTAGGCTGATATGTGGGTGGTGGAGCTTGGTAGGTGGGTGAGGGTGTTTGGTATTGAGGTGAGGGTGCTTGGTAGCTTGGAGCTGGTTGGTACGTGAAGGAAGGTGCGGGGTATACTTGGAATTTGGGAGGGGACTTGGCTTGCTGTGCCACCATCACGGCTCCTACATCCCTTTTCTTGGACACACCATCGGACTGCAGGGCTTTATTGGTAGCCTGTAATGCTTCAAAATTAGTAACCATACCGTTTTTGATGCCTTCCTCGATTCGCTCTCCTAGCTTGATGATATAAGAAAACTTGTGCCCCTCGACCATCATCAGTCGCTCATAGTACTGAGGATCCTGAGCGCGCACAAAGAATTTCTTTATTTGTTCCTCTTCCAAGGCTGGTCTGACCTTGGCAGCCTCTGACCTCCAACGAGTAGCATATTCACGAAAGGTCTCTGTTGGTTTCTTCTTCAAGTTCTGGATGTAGAACACATCTGATGCATTCTCCGTGTTGAATCTGAATCTATCCATGAAGTCCGTAGCCGTGTTCACCCAATTGGTCCATTTCTTTGGATCCTGGTTGATGTACAAGGATAGTGCATCACCTTTCAAACTCCTCATGAAGAGTTTCATGCAGATCCTTTCATCTTTCCCACGCTAACCAATTTTTCGCAGTAAGTCCTCAGATGGACTCTTGGGTCACCAGTACCATCGAACATCTCAAACTTAGGAGGTTTGTACCCCTCGGGCAGTTCAACATCAGGCTGTATGCAAATATCCTCATAGTTCAACCCCTCAATCCCTTTAACTCCTTCGATGCCCTGAACCCGATTGGTCAATTTCTTGAGTTCCTCAGCCAGATTACTGATGAACTTATCCTTCTCGTTGGACTCATGGGTATGCGGTGTGGAATGAGCTACGGTTTCCACATAAATGGGATTATCGTAAGCTTGGAAGTGGTCTCTCGTCTGATCCTGGAGAGGCGAAGTGTTGTAGTGACATGTGTTGCGTTGTGCTGGTGGAACGGGATCCTTGGGGTGATTGGGTTGTTTGGGGATGTTTTGTGGTAAAGTGGGGTTCGGAGCATTTGGGAAGTGAACGTCTGGGACGTTGAGGGAGAATGATAAGTGGGCCAAGTTCTTGACTTGATCAAGTTCCTCTTGGAACTTTAGCATCTTCTTCTCTAGTGGAGACATACCCTCGTGCAGAACCTGAGTACCCTGATCATTAGTGATCTCAACCTGTTCATCCTTGTTGTCTTTTCTAGTACCGCTTGCATATGCCATCTTAGTTTTACCCTTGCTTTTTCCTTTGGGAGGACTTGGAGTAGGAGTAGGAGGAGGGCCCTTTTATCTTGTGCAATAAGTTGTTGATGCCAAAGTGCACGAACTAACATTTGGGGAAGGGGAAGAACTAAAGAAAAACAAGAAAAAGGTAGTGAAGTTAGTGACGAATCATAAAACATTACGATATTTAAACACGTAGTGCGGAAATATAAAGCGCATCCTAAGTTGTGGAACCTCTTGAGACCGAGGTAGGCCTAGCGAAAAATTAGTTTGGAGAACTTAAAATACTAAATGCCTCATTTTATTGATGTAAAAATGGACGAGTCCAAATACAAAAACAATAAGCAAGAAATAAAATCACTAATGGCCATCGGCCTTATTACATTGGTAAAGTGGAAAAGAAAATCCTATCTAATTGGGTCCTAGAAGGACCTTCTCCAAGCTTGGTTCTCTTGGCATATTTTAGATCATGCTGAGTCTGGGGACTTCGTGCCTCGCTTCCTGCAAACAAACAAGGTTAGGCCCCTACCCCCACCGGACTGGACTATTTAACATCAATAATTAGCAAAGAGCATTTAGTTCCCCAAATAAATGCACAGAACGTGAAGGTGTCCGTTTGGGTTCCAGGGAAACCCAATGGACAACACATTAGCCTTGCTAGGTTTGACCATGATGCATGCAACATTACAATAGAGTAAGGTTTCTATGAGGTTTTAGACCGGTACCCTTGAGCGGACAACTCAAGGGGGAAGGCACGGAACTGTCGACTGCACCGCTAATCGACTAGTTTTACCGCAAATACGCCTTTCCGAATTTTGGGGGTAATAATATTGGAATAGCGCAACCACTCATTGTAAGCGTTGCTATAGGATTTTTGTTTGGCACGAGTGGAATATGAATGCGGAGCATGATATGCAATAAATATCATTTAAACAAATAGGCATGTATTTTCACGTTGAGGAAAGCGGTAAAGAAAGGAAATACAACATTTACAATGGAAAGCGGTTACAAAGAAAACATGAAGATATGTCAGTTTCGTTCAGGTGAAATAAATACTTGCAAAAATTAAACAGTTAACAGCCTATAAAGGGGAATGGGAAAAAGTGTAAGCATTTAAATGAAAATTAAAGGTTCAAATTCACAAAGCAACTTGTAATGGTATAAGCCTAGGGAAAGTCCCCAACAGTCGCCATGCTGTCGCGCCCCCTTTTTCTATCGCATGGGTTAGGTACGGAGAGATTGGGTTTATGACATTTTGGACAACTCCTTAAAAGAAAGGGTTTAAGGAAGAGTCGCCACCTAACGATTTTTATGGTGCGTTAGGGCACCTAGAGTTGATAACTCATGAACTAGTTTGCATTACCAGAGATTGGGTAAGGGCTTGAAATTATCCCAAGGGGAAGGTGTTAGGCACCCCTCAAGATCCACAACTGTGGGTCCCAGCCAAGAAGTTTTGTGAATTTGGACGGTGAACAAGTAGCAAGTAAGGTTCATATAAGAGGGGATTTCAAACAAGCATGAAAATCTTTAAAGGTTTTGGAGAAAGCATTAGAATAAACATTTGAAAAGAAGTATCCTAGGTTTAAAGTAATACGGATCACATCAATGCTATACCCGGTATGTCACACCTCGAAGAGGCGGCTACACGTGGTATTAGCGCACCGGTCATCATATCCATATTCTACCCTTCCCACCCCATAAAGGTTATTTAAAATGCGTGTGTTGGTCATGAATGCTTACTGCGTGCTATTACCCGTCGCATTCTATAAGTCCTGGAGGGTATTTAGGACTACTATTCCTACAAGGTAGGGACTAGGCTGAACCCCTAGTCTTAAAGGATAAAATACTAGGCGGCATGCATAACAAGTAGGACCTCACATATAAAGGGACACATAGGGGGGAAAATAAAGGCTCATAGATCCCTCCACGGTTAGACATACAATTGGCACGTCTCAAACACACTTAAAGTCTTAGAGATGGGGTTAAAAAATAAGTTTTGAGTAAAACAGTGAGTTGCAAGAGGAGTCTGATTTGGGAAAACTTAATGAAGGAGTAATTCAGAGAAATAGTTGATTTTTTAGAAATGTAGTTGTTTAGGGAGAGTGGTAAAATTCAGAAGTACAATGATTTAAAGCTTTCAGGAAATATAGCCGAAATTTATTGAGGCCTGGTTTTCAAGTAAAAGTAGTGATAAGTGACCCAAAATACAGTAGCTTAACACATATGGTAATTAAAGATAATTGCAATGAAGAAGTAATAAGTGGTACCAAAAATATAGTAGCTTTAAATATCCTGAGCAAGAGTTCAAAATGGCACGATTTTGAGTGGAGTGAAGTATCTTTGAAAACCCAGTAGTTTAAAGCATAACAATGCAAAACTCAGAAAGTCCTAAGGGAAGAAAATATACAATTTCGAGACTGTTTTAAAATAGAGCCAGAGTTTTAGTAAAACAAAGTGAACCTCAGTGAGGTAAAACAAGAATGGGAGCAACAGGGTTCAAAAGGTTAAAGAGGTTGATTAGCCCTAAACATAATTGGATTAATTTTATCGCATTCGGCCTAAAGTTGCCTAGGCATCGTATACACTGCCTAACTATCTCAAAAGGTGAACATGCATATTTGGATTCTGATTTTAAAGAATATATTTGCAGAAAATATTTCAATTAGGCTAACCGCATTTTAAGCATGCTAATTAGGCGTTTTAACCATTTGCAGTTTAAACAAGTATAAGATCCTAAACAACAGGATATCTAATGCACATAGAAGTTCCTAACACGTGGTTTTTAAGATGGAAATGTAGTAATGACCTTATGACAGCTTATTATGCTTGTTATTAACTGATCAGGATCATGGAATGAGGATGATAACCTGCTGAAAGTGAAAGACCTAAAAAACAGGATATCTACTATGTGAGATGCATGTCCTATAAAAGTTATCTAATGCACAAATAAAGTCCTATAGGCATGTTTTCTACCCATCACCTAAGCTAAGCATGCATAACTCCCTCCACATTCACTATCCAGCCCCAATATTTGTTTACAAGTTATTACAAACCTGAATAATAAATTACATTAATGAAAGGAAAAATAAGAAGCTACTTCTATAGGGAGCCTTCAACCAGGCCCAATCTCCAATCCTCACTCCTTTCGAGTTTCGCAGTCTTAATGGCCTGGGTGCGACAAAGCTCCCAAGGGCCCAATGGGTCCCTGGCCAATACCAGCACCCAAGAAAATTGGCAAGATTTTAACAAGTGTAGTGTAGAGTTACCAGCCTTGTGTGTCAAAGTTCAATAAGTACTCAGGGGTACTCAAGGGAATGCTCACACGAAGGGGGTAGGACCTAATTTTCTAAGAGTAGTGTGAAGTGCAGGGAAGAGAGGAAAGTTCATAGTTTAAGAAAGGATTTTTCAAAATTGGAGAGTTATTTTTGAAAGATTAACTTAAAATAAACAGAAACATTAATCAAAAGTTTAGCACTACAGGATTGCACACAAGGATAATGGGGGCAAAAAGGAAAAATAGATCACATAATGACACCAAGAGATACAGAGACTTATGAAAACTCACTAAGCATGAGTACACAAAAATCAAAGAGGTTCAGGGGACCAAAAAATGGTCGAATTTAGACATAATAGCAGGCACTAACAAAATACATGTAACACTGGTAAGATGAGGAGCAAATGATAGCCATAAACATGTAAGTCATAAGTAGTAATAACAGATAAAGGTTCAGGGAATTAGGGACACTTGATACTTGAACATGAAAGAGATGGCCTAGCAGGTGTATACAAGAATAGGTAAAGCAAGTATAGACTTAATCATAAACATGTAAAGAGATAAGCTTAGCAAGTATCAGCAGGCATACATGGCATCAATTGCATGTAGAACAATAGAAGCATAGGCAGAGAACAATTAAGAACATGACATACTGAAGTAGTAATAGCCACATTGGTTTGGAACTTTGAATTTAATTAGGACATACCAATAACAAGAGAGCATAGCAGAATGAAATAGCCAAGTATGAGCATAATAACAGCCCTGACTTACAGCCGGCTACTAAGAGACAAGAGCAGGGAACAACAATGGAACAAAGAAAGAAAGAGAGCAAGAGCACAAGAGAGAATAGTGTGTATTGATGTGTGTGTTGTGCAATGTATCAGTGTCCTCAGTATGAATCTCAGTGTTCATGTTCGGTTAAGAGTGAAGGCAGAGTATATATAGTTGAAAAGCAAGTAGTGAATAAGGTAAAAAAATCAAGTCAAGTAGTAATTGAAGGAACTCGAAATCAATTAGTCAGGAAACTAAGGCAAGTGCTCCCTTAACTCAAGGGATTTTATTCAATCGGTAAGAATCAGTAATATAGAGGGCAAGAAGAATCAGTAAATGATTAATAAGGAAGGAATCAATTTTAGTTCAGTAATTTTGGGACTCGGAATTAATTAGTGTAACAAGCAGTGCAAGTACTCCCTTTATTAAGGGAGTTAATTTCAAACGCTAATAAGCAGGTAACAAATAAGGAAAGAGACTATACATAGCTTTGAGGAAATAATTCAAGTAGCAAGTATAGAACAGACAAATTAGGCTAGATACATAATACTCTAATTAAGTAGACAATGTAAGAATCAATTAACAGCATAACCAATCACACAATAAGGCAAGAGATAAAAGGAAATCAGTAAAGATGCTGTCACAGGAAGTAGTGAGGCTAGCCTCGAGTGGGATTCAAATCAAGGGAATCAAAACCAAATCAAAGGAAAGTTTTGCACAAATAAGGAAACAATTCAGGCTCACCCAAGAGTCAAAAGGAAAATACATGAAATTACAGCTTTAAGGAAAGTGCCACAGTCTTAAAGAAAACTCGTAAGAATCAGTATAAAATCACCATGTAAACAATCACTAGGATGTATAGTCAAGTTTACCAAACGATATATAGCCCATTTTGAACAATATCAGGGAAAACCCTAAGCAAAGAACACATAACAATAGGGGATTGAAATACTAGCACCAAAATTAAGCAGAGAGCATAGAACTCCGAGAAGAATCCACAGGAACACACAGACAAGCAAACATGATGAACATAATGCGAATACAGACCTTGAAACTGGGGTTTCATCATAAACATGAGATTTAAGCAGGAAAAATGTCTAAAATATACTGGAACTTAAGATTAGCACTAAAAATCAGAAAATAAAGCGTTTTCAAAAGGGGTTGAGAAACCCTAGTTTCGAAAAAGGGGCAAAAGCGTATTAAACTTGAATATTTGTAAAGATCGAGTAGAGAATGATTCAAAACAGGAAGGAATGAGTCGAAAATCATTTAAATACAGAGATTTAAAGGTTTGGGTCAGGATTAGGGTTTCGTGAAAAACCAAAGAGAGAAGTAAGGAAAAACCTGGCCGTGAAACGCAGGACAATGGCATTTAGAGCACCATTGAGTCAAAAACCATCGGAGACGGCCGAAAACAGCCTTAGGCGGAGCTTCCAGTGGTGGTCCGGCATGGTCGGAGCCCATGGAGGTCTCAGAGATTGAAGAGACCAGAGAGATAAGGCTTCAAGGCGGCTGGTGGTCGAAAGAGGTGAGACTGGAAGTGGCCGGAGAAAGCCATCGGAGAAGACGAAGAACCAGAAGGTTCTAGCGAGAAGGGGGAGAAGAAGAGACAAAGAGAGAGAGAGTGAGGAGTCTCGAAATGAGACGGGGAGGGGGGTTAGGATTGGGCTGGGGTCTTGGGTTAATTAGGTTTGATTTTGTAGGGGTTTAAATGTGGATAATATTTAAACAAAAATAGGCTAGATGTTAAATACCCAATAAATAGGTAATTAATTAATTAAAATAGCCAATAATTATATAAAAATAAAATTATGCTAGAAATAAGCAAGATTACAGTGGCTAATATTAAGTGTAAAATACATAATTTTTGAATTAAAATAATACGAAATGTCTAATTGGTCCATAATTGCAAAATTATTGTAATAGGAATTAAATAAACCAGTTGGCCAATTTGTGAAATAGTTAGATTTTAATAGATAAGAAATGATTGTAAATGACATATTGAACTGGAAAATATTTTTGAAATTATTTAGAACACAATTTACGAATTATTTAAAATATGAAATATTAAATAAAAATGGGAAATAATAAAAATATGAAAAAAATAGGGAAAAATACCCATTATTGCAAAGAGTAATTTTGAAAGCTTATATGCAAGTTCGAAAGTAATTTGAGAAAAAATTGGGTATCAACAATTATATCAGACCGAGGTACTCAGTTCACCTCCCATTTCTGGAGAGTATTTCAGTGAGAGTTGGGCACGCAGATCGAGTTGAGCACATCATTTCATCCTCAGACAAACGGCCAGTCCGAGCGTACTATTCCGATTTTTGAGGATATGTTGCGAGCTTGTGTTATAGACTTTGGTGGTTCATGGGATTAGATCTTGCCTTTAGCGGAGTTTGCCTACAACAATAGTTATCAGTCGAGCATCCAGATGGCTCCTTATGAGGCGTTGTATGGTAGGCGATGTCGGTCCCCAGTCGGATGGTTTGAGCCCGGAGAGGCTAGATTGTTGGGTTCTGAGTTAGTCCAGGATGCCTTGGACAAGGTGAAGATCATTCAGGATAGACTTCGTACAGGTCAGTCCAGGCAAAAGAGTTATGCAGATCACAATGTTCGAGATTTGGCTTTCATGATAGGAGATCAGGTGTTTCTTAGAGTGTCGCCTGTGAAGGGCGTGATGAGGTTCGGGAAGAGGGGCAAGTTTAGCCCAAGGTACATTGGTCCATTTGAGATTTTGGACAAGGTAGGAGAGGTGGCCTACAGACTTGCCTTGCCACCGCATTTATCAGCCGTACATCCAGTGTTTCATGTATCTATACTCCGGAGGTATATTGTAGATCCATCTCATGTTCTTGACTTCAGCGGTGTCCAGTTGGACAAGGATCTGACTTATGAGGAGGAGCCGATAGCCATATTAGCTAGGCAGGTTCGTCAGTTGAGATCGAAGAGTTATCCTTCGGTTCGTGTTTAGTGGAGAGGTTAGCCTGCCGAGGAAGCTGCTTAGGAGTCTGAGTCCGATATGAGGAGTCGTTATCCCCATCTTTTCTCAGACTCAGGTACATTTCTATGTCCGTTCGAGGACGAACGTTTGTTTTAGAGGTGGAGGTTGTGATGACCCAAAAGGTCATCCTAAGTTAATTTAGCTAAATCTGTGTTTCAAGGCCCCAAAAGCCTCCGTTAATCTCACCTCGATATGCGTGTGCATCCCGGGCAGGTAGCCGAGAAGCTTTTATGTGAAAACTTGATGAAAAATGAAATTTCTAATAATTAATTGATTAAAGTTGACTTTGGTCAACCTTTTTGGTAAACGTACCCGAACCCGTGATTTGAAGGTCCCGGTGGGTCTGTAGAAAAATATGGGACTTGGGCGTATGCCCGAAATCGAATTTCGAGGTCCCAAGCCCGAGAAATGAATTTTTAAAGAAAATTGTTTTCTGAATAATATAACGGTTTTTGAAAATGAATATTTATGTGAAAACCGTGTTACTAGGCCCGTATTATGGTTCCGGAGACCAGAACAGGTTTAATATATGTTATGTGAGCGATCTATGAAATTTTGGTGTAAAACAGACTTGAAATGACGCATTTCGGATAAAAATCAGAATAATTGAACTCTATGAAGTTTTAAGAAAATTCTAGGAGTTTTGAGGTTTAATTCATTGATTTTGATGATATTTTGGTGATTTAAATCCTTAAATAAGTCCTTAGGATGATTTGGGAGTCGTGTGTGTTTTTGGTTTTGAGACCCGAGGGCTGGAGTGAGTTTCAGGTAGCTAACGGGGTGCATAAGTAGTGAAAAATCTAGTTTTTTCTTCAATTTGCTGGTGTTCAGGTAAATTACCCTATGCGAACGCACCCAAGGGGGAGCGAGCGCATAGGGTAAATAGTGGGTCTGGGTCAGGGTCCCATTTGTTCTTTGCGAACCCACCCACTGTGGTGCGAACGCAGAGGGTTGTGGGTGTAGGCAGTGCGAATGCGGGGTAGAGGGTGCGTCCGTACTGGGTTAGCATAGGGCTTGGGGGAGCTGGGGGTGTTAGGCCTGTGCGAACGTGGCCCTTGGCTCGCGAACACATAGGTCAGCCTGGTCAACCCTGTGCGAACGCGGTCAAGGGGCCGCGAACGCATAGTGTAATTTTTCCCAGCTATTTTAAGTACCCAAAAACAGAATACCATACGGGAATTCATCAATTTTCACCATTCCCTTCTTTCTCAAACTCCGTTGAAGACCTCCAAGCCATTTTCCTTTCCATAGCCATTTGGGTAAGTGTTCTTAACACCAATTTCTTCCACTTTCCTTCCCTAATCACTAGAATCTAGGCTTAAAATCCTAAAATCAAAGTAGAAATTAGGGGTTTTGGGTAGAGTTAGGGTTTATGGGATTTTGGGCAATTCAACCTCAATTTGGGGGCGGATTTCAAAACAAATATATTTAAACTCGTGGGGGTATGGGTAATCGGTTTTGGTCCGAGCCTCGTGTTTGGACCAAGCAAGCCCGGGGTCGAATTTTGGTATTTTTGGAAGAAGGCTAGGAATTGTATATTTAGGCTATGGGATTGTATTAATGAGTCAATATTGATGTTATTAAGTTGATAATGAATAGATATTATCGTTTCGGAGTCGGATTCGAGAGGAAAGGCGGTATTAGAGGCTTGAATTGCTTTTTGGACTGAGGTAAGTGTCTTACCTAACTTTGGTGAGGGAATAGGTATTGTGCCCTATGTGCTATGTGTGTTATCATGTTCAATGCATAGGTGAGGTGACGAGTACCTATGCATTGTGTGTCAAAGTATGCACGTGAGTCGTTTTGCTTAATTACTTGTTATTACCTCAATGGTTATTGTGTTATGAAGTAGTTCTTTTGGGAAGTGATGTACTCGTAAGGAATTGGTTACAGTTGAGACCCTTGCCGGGCAAATGTGTTTGACTTTGGTTGTTATTCCTCGTGTCGAGTGGTTATGAATTGAATTTCGGTAATTGATTTCCTTTCCAAGTTTGTTATTTGTTGATTGATATTATTTGGGTGAGGAAGAGAGTAAAGCACGAAGGGTGATGCCGTGCCATTCATTCATATAATTCATTATTTATTTATTGCAATGTGAGGAAGAGAGTAAAGCACGAAGGGTGATGCCGTGCCATTCATTCATATCATTCATTATTTATTTATTGCAATGTGAGGAAGAGAGTAAAGCACGAAGGGTGATGTCGTGCCATTCATTCATATCATTTATTAGTTTATTATTGCACAGTGAGGAAGAGAGTAAAGCACGAAGGGTGATGCCGTGCCATTCATTTCATTTATTATTGCAATTATGTAATATATATATATATATATATATATATATATCTACCTGTTGCATAGTGAGGAAGAGAGTAAAGCACGAAGGGTGATGCCGTGCCATTCATTTATCTGTTTATTTATCGTTTTTTACATCTCATTTTGCTATTTATCTGTTGCCCCCTTACTTGTTACCGTATCCCTTGCTTATCTGTTGAATATTTGTCACTTCCTTGCTATATTTTTGATAGAACTGTACAAGTAGATTATCGTCGTCGTGTCTAGCCTCACCACTACTTCGGCCTGGGTTAGGCTCGGCACTTGCTTAGTACATGGGGTCGGTTGTACTGATGCTACACCTGCACTTCTCTATGTTGTGCAGATCCCGCAGCCAGACCCGGTGGACACTGTTTGAGGCAGCATCCTGCATTCCACTTCGGAGATTCCAAGGTAGACCCGCAGACGTTCGTGGGCCTTGGCGTCTCCTCTATCTTTATCTTCTAAACTGTCTTGTTTTTCTTAGTTCTAAAACAATTTATGTATTATTTCTTCAGACTTTGTATTTAGTACCCTCTTAGTCAGTTCGTGAGTTAGTGACTCCAGGTGTTGGGATATTTTAAATGAATCGTGTTATTAGGGTTTTGAGTTATTTTCAGAATTTATCTGCTTCTGCATTTCAAAAAGGAATATTAGATGCTTTACTTAATTCTGTATTTTTAATGCTAGTATGTTAATGATATTGTATATATTGGCTTGTTTAGCGGGTTCAACGTTAGACGCAGTCATGGCCCAATGGCGGGATTTTGGGTCGTGACAAGTTATGAGGTCGGACTGCACACCGCAGCGATCCTGGAATCATGCCTTCGTTGGCTTGACATAGCGCTTAGGCTTATAGGAGCCCCTCCGGAGTCTTTACACCCCCAGTGAGCGCACCGATATTGAGGGATGGAACTTCCCTGGATATGGATCTTGTCCGAGTAATATGTTCTGGAGATGGACCTTCTCCGTGGGGCTTACATTCCGGAGATGGATCTTCTCCCTAGGGCTGGATCGGCCTTTTTCCTCAGTACTAGGTGACTGTGTCACTTGTGTTTATGTAATATCCGGGATGGATTTTCCCTGGGCTGGAAGCCAAATTCTAGTACTGAGTGGACCACCTTATGAGAGTTTGATTATTGAGTACACATCATTCTTGATCCTATATGAATTCATGCTGGTATGTAGGGCTACAGACATAAATTGATGCATCTTGTTTATTTTCTAATATATTACTGTCATGTCCAAGTTATATATTATTGTTCAAAATTATCGGAGGTTTAGTCCGCCATTACCTCTCAGCCCGTAGTTTGGTTTCGTTACTACTGAGTTGGTGTACTCACGTTACCCCCTGCACCTTGTGTGCAGATCCAGGTACATCGAGATATAGCTCTGGTCAGTGAGTAGCAGCAATTCACCAGAGTTGACGAGGTAGCAGCTGGCGACCGTGATCTCAACATCTCTTTCCTTTCTACCTGTCGTATTTATCTTCAGACTATGTTGGTCATTTCTTTTCAGATGGTATTATGTACTAGCAGCTCATGATTGTGTGACACTAGATCCGGGTTTTGTAGGATTTGGGATCTTGATTTTTGTAAAACTGTTTTCAAATTCAAACTTACTATTATTATTGATTTCAGACTTGTTAAAAAAGGTACTTTCTGTGATGAGTGGCCTTAGATTAGTTTAGATAGGTAGTTGGCCTGGTTCAACGACATGCGCCATCACGGCTCCAAAATTGGGTCGTGACAGTCTCCTGCCTGTTCTTCATATATGCCTGTTTACCTTTATCACTAAACAATTCTGTTACATAGCCCTGTTTCAATAAGTGTTTTATTTCACCTTGTAAAAATCTGCAATCTGCAGTCCTGTGTCCATGATCATTATGGAACTCACACCAAAAATATGGGTTCCTTTTATTTGGGTTTGACCGCATTTCTTTGGGACATTTAACCTTATCTTCCATATTTCATAATATTGAAACAAGTTCAGGAGTACTTACATAAAAGGTATGATCCCCAATTCGTGCATTACCTCTAGGTCGTTCATCCCGATCCTTTCTGGATCTGGATGAGGATGAGCTCACATCTGTGCTTGGTGGTCTTATAATCTGACCTAGTGGTTTCAAACCTGGGACGAGTTTCGCGCGCCCGATGGTCCTAAGTAAGGATCGTACCTATTTTTACCTGATCTTCTGTCTGATTCAGAACGTCTTGACCTGGAATGATCTTCATCTCTCGAACGAGCAATGCTATCTTCTTCTATTCGAAGTTTAGTACTGTACCTGTTATATACATCATTCCACGTTGTAGCTGGGAATTCTCTCAGACTTTCTTTGAGTCTCCTTGTGGCTTCTGAGCTTTTGTCATTTAGATTACTTGCAAATGCTATGGCTGCCCAATTATCAGGCACCCTGGGTAATTGCATTCTTTCTCGTTGGAACGTGTCTACAAATTTACAAAGTAGTTCCGTGTCTCCTTGCTTTATTTTAAATATGTCCTCCATTCTTTTCTTGACTTTTTGTGCACCAGAGTGTGCTTTTATGAAAGAATCTGGTGTCGCTTCGAGAGATTCGTTAGGAGCGTTGTCACCTCTTGTTGAGTTTACCAATCCAGACTGAGGATTTTCCATAGTGATAGTATTATTTAGAGGTGGTTTCAGTGATGCAGGTGGTGCCGCTGGTAGTCCCCTTGAAAATTCTTGCGAAGCTTGTCCCACGTACTTTGCAATCATTTGCTTTACTCGATCTTGTTCTACCGTTTGCTCATTATTATTGTGGTTGTTATCAGATCTTTCTGGGGATTGTTCCCTTGAAGCATGTGGGGTTCCTTGAGGTGATGGAACTGGGGTTCCATTCCTCTGCTGGTTGTTGTCGTTGGAGTTTGACATAGTTTAGAGGATATCGATTGAAAAGAAAATAAAGATTATCAGATTCCCGATAACAGAACCAATTTGTTTAACCAAAGAGTTAGATCCTTTGACCAAAGCTACTTTTAGGATGAACACGGGTTACGAATAATCAAAGAAATAATATTAAGTAAAAGAAAATTAATGAATGGTGATAATATGATGCTCAGAAAGTAAAGTGTATTGTATTCGAAGTTCAGATGTCCTTTACAAGTTATATTCCCCTCTTTTATATAGGGGGTTTCCTAATATAACGTTTACTTTTTGCAATGGTCGCCCATTAATGACTAATTATTACATTAATGGGGCATTACAAAGGGTAACCGTAACTGTTGCATGAAGGTTACATAATGTATGAGTCATTAATTTGAGGATCCCTGAATCTGCTCATAGCTCTGTCTGGATTCATTCTGACCGTGTCTCTTCCATGTCCCAATCAGGTTGAGTTTCCCGTGGCTGATTACCCTGTAGGTTTATTGATCCGCACATCTTTATAGAATCATATCCAACTGTCGTGTTTTCCTCGGTCCACGTAGCTGGCTGAGTTGTCAAGAATCACCTTACGTGTGAAACTCTTTTTTACCAATACAGTTGAAGCTAGAACTTGTGAGATATATATCGAAAGGCTTGTTAGTAATGTTTTTTGTTGGTGGACTGTTTTTCGAGGCTCAATATGATTATTATTGACGTTGTTTGGGATGTTTGGTGATTGTTTTAACTTGTGGGAAGTCATATAAATAGGGGACGTGCTGTATGTTTCATCGTAAAATAGGTTGCAGTTGATACATAATAGTTACGACGCTTAAACAATAACGATAGTGTCATTTCTCTTATTGAAGACCAAGGAGTCGTGACATTTGCACAACTTTAGATTGGGCAGTATATACAAGGTATGTGAGGCTATCAGTTTCCTTCTTTTGCACTGCTCCAATTGTACAAAATGTAATGAACGAGCTTCCAAAGATAATCCACTATTAGAAGCTAGCACTACTTACATTGTTTCCTTTTTTATAGAACAGTTGAGGTTGATGTTACTTCTCTTATTCTTATGTTATCTATGTTGTTGAAACTTCTTGATTCTTATAAGATTCATGATGATGAGTTAGTCCTAATAACGTGTACAGAGGATACAGACCTTACGTCACTTCAAAAGGTTCAGAATATGATTCCAATGAGTCCAGCATACATTATATATGTGTATCTATTTTACTTTACCGAGCCGCGCTATAGTCAGCTAGGTACGACAGCTATTGTGAGACCACTGATCAGTTGGGTTTTACAGAGCTTCACGTGGCCGAGTACGATTCTACTGAGGCTTATGGTGGCAGGGTACATTTACCGAGCCTATTACGGTCGGATACGATAAGATGATGATGGCCACGGAGGCGTATGCTATTATAAGTATATGTATATATATTTATATTTATATTCATATGTGTGTGTTTGTGTGTTTGTATATCATGCATTTCATGTCAGTCGCCCTTAGAGGCACTCAGATGTTACAGGTTGTATATTCTCTATCCTTGTTTACATTACTATTCTTACTTATGCTTATCGGCCTTACATACTCAGTACTTTATTCGTACTGACGTCCTTCTTATTTGTGGATGGCGCATGTCGTGCTGCAAGTCCTGATAGACAGTAGGCTTCCAAGTTCTGCGGTTATTGGAGAGGTCCCTTCTCCGGACTTGCCATTGTCTTGGTATGTATTTTTGTTTTAGACATTATGGGTATGTCGGGGCCCTATTACGGCAATATTGCAACACTTATGTTCCTTAGAGGCTCATAGACAGGTGTCAACTCGTGTATAGTTTTGAATGCCTTGTCGGATGATTTTTGTTGTATAGTCTCTCATGGCAACTTGTCAGCTCGTACCTTATATATAGCTTCATGACAGCCTTGGAGGCCCATTTTATATATTTTCGTTCCATTATCTATCAATGTTAGTTGTTTAGGATTCTTGTCTACCATTTATATTGATATCTCCAGCCCTTATAGATAATAAGAAAGGTTAGATAAAATGTGTGTTGGTGCTCTGCTGGTATGGACATGATGCCAGTCATGGCCCTCTAGTTTGGGCCGTGACATCCCCCAAAATTGGTAAATACATAGTCATGAGCTCTAATACGTAGTACGAGTTTGAAATGACCAAATACAATACTGTATGAAATAAAGACAACAATACATAAGAAAAGAGACGTCAAGACTGCGGTCGAGAATGCAGTTCTACCTCGTCTCTTAATGGTCAACTCTGCTACAAGCCTTAACTACTGATGATTGGGTCCGACACCTGGATCTGCACGATTAAGTGCAAAGTGTAGTATGAGTACAACCTACACATTGTACTCAATAAGTATCAAAACTAACCTCGTCAAGATAAAAGAATCAAGAATTATGAATGATAGTTGCTATAACCTGTACAGTTTCATCAATTTAACAAGTAGATAACAATAATGTGATCAAGTCATAAGGCACGGAAAGGACCCTCTATACGTGTGTGAAATTACTTAAGTTCATTACCCATCCAATGATACAACATATAGAGATGATATGAAAATAAATCAGGTGAATAACCATGGAAATTGCAAGTAAAGATCAAGTGCAAAATCCAAAACAAACACTGACCAGATTTTCCTTAATAATTCCAAATTCGTACCAAACCACCGATCAATTTTCCTCAATTCTGCGTGTACATCATCAAGAGAGAAACAAGAGATGGTGACCCCAGGGGGATGGATTCATATCCACACAAAGCACTTCCAGTTCAATGTGATATTAGCCTAACGTGGTCACAGGCTCAATATTATAATCCGTCCTGCGTGGTCACATGCATATGAAGACAATCAACCCGGCATGATCACAAGCATAACAACATAATCCACCCAGTATGGTCACGTGTATAACAACATAATTCGTCCGACATGGTCACATGCATAACAACACAATCCGCCCGACGTGGTCACAGGCATCCAGTCCAAATCATATCACAAAGAAGCAAATATATAAGAATACATGTATATGATGAATGAATATCAAATTTCATGCTCCTTTACTGGTATAATGACATGCTAAAGTGTAGACATGTGCAAAGTGTGCTATAATAGCTCAAATCGGCAATTTCATCATAGAAATAGCAATTATCAAGTTAATTCGGGGAATTAACCTAATGTAACCTCAAACATGGCTCAAATAGTTCACAACACGGTTACAAATATGAGAAACATCATAGCTTAAAGCTTAACAGTCAATTCTAGGCATATCATAGCCTAAACACTACCCCGAATATGGATAAATACCCCAGTGCTCGCACATGGACTCAAACCCCACACATATGCGCACCCATAGCACGTAGCTATCAAAAATAGTTCATGCAACTAGTGCCTCAACCAAGTTTAGGTAAGATACTTATCTCAAGCAAGTCAAGTCACTCCTCTAACAAGCCCTTCCCGTGTGTATCAATCTCTGAATGGTTAAAACCTAGAAAAAATAACTTAATACCATCAATAATAGCCATAGGACACAATTCCAAATGATAAAGGTAAAGGCTTGAATCAAATATGCGAAGTCAACCAAAAAAGTCAACCCCGGGTCCGCATCCCAAAACCCAAAAAAAAATTACAAATCCCGAATACCCATTCAATTACGAGTCCAATCATACTAATTTCATACAATTCCATCCACAAATAAACCCTCAAATCACTAAATCTCACTCTCCAATACGATGGTCTAAAAACCCCAAATTTCACTTCAAATTCACATAACCAAAGTGTAATAATCATTGGGTAATCAATAATTATCATCAAAAGTGATTAAACTTCACTTACCTCTTCAATTATAGCAAAATGGCTCAAGAATTGCCCTTTGCCGAGCTCTACAATTTCAAAATGAGAAAAATGGCCAAACCCTCGTCTTTCATGTTCTGCCTTGCGATTTCGCCCGTGCGACTCACTTAACCGCATCTGTGATTCCACTTCTGCGAAAAAGTGGCTGCATCTGCAGCTTCCTCCAAAGCAGGCCTTCCGCTTCTGGGGATAATGAGTCGCACCTGCGATAGCGCTTACGCGGAAATTCTTCCACATATGCGAACAACCTGCTCCAGCCTCACCTTTGCTCATGCGACCCATAGGTTGCACATGCGGCTCTACATCTGTGGCTCCTTATCTGTATCTGCAGCCCCAACCTTGTTTAGCCTTATTCGCTTTTTCAATCCTTCAGCTGCACCTGTGGTTCTACACATGCAGTCAAGCCCACCGCAGATGCGATCTCACCAAAAAAGCATTAGCAATAACAACAAGTCAAAAATAAATCCGAATTATATCTGAATCACACTCGAGGCCCGTGGAACTCTGTCCAAACTTACAAATAAGCCCTAAAACATAATACGAACTTATTCGAAGCCTTAAATCACATCAACAACACCAAAACAATGAATCACACCCCAATTCAAGCCTATTGAAACTAATGAACTTCCAACTTCTATAACTAATGCCGAATCGTATCAAACCAACTCTGAATGAGCTCAAATTTTGCACACTAGTCCCAAATGACAAAAAAGACCTATTCCAACTTCTGGAACAAAATTCCAGACCCGATATAAACAAAGTAAACTCTCGGCTATACCTCTCAACCTTCCAAACCTTTAACTTTCAAACTTTCGTCTAAAAGCATCAAATCAACTACATACCTCCAAATCAACATATGCCTAACTCCTAAATCACGATATGAAGCTATCAAAACCATCAAAACTCCATTCCAAAGTTGTATACACAAAAGTCAAACTCCGGTCAACTCTTTTCACTTAAGCCTCCAACCTTGAGACTAAGTGTCTCAAATAACTCTGAAACCAATCCCAAATACCCCGTCATGTCACATAACCACAAATGAAACAGAGGAAGAAATAAACAGGGGAACGAGTCTACAATATACAAAACAACTGACCGAATCGTTACATTTCTCCCTCTTAAACCAACGTTCATACTTGAACGAGTCTAGAATCATACCTGGAGCCTAAACAGGCGTGGATATCTTCTCCCCATCTGCCGCTTGGTCTCCCAAGTAGCCTTGTCGACCTGCTCACCTCCCCAAAAAACTTTCACTGATGCTATATTCTTAGACCTCAAATTGCAAACCTGCTAGTCCAAAATGGTCACCGCTCCACATCATAAGTCAAATCCCCATCCAACAGTACTGTGCCGAAGTCCAAAATATGTGATGGATAATACTTTCGGAGCATAGAAACCTGAAACACTGGGTGAACACCTGATAGACTAGGTGGGAATGCAAGTTTGTAAGCCACATCTCCCACTCTCTCAAGCACCTCACAAAGACCGATATACTGAGGGATCATATTTTCCCTTCTTCCCAGACCTCATCACACCCTTCACGAGTGAAAATTTTGAGCAAAACCTTCTCACCCACCATAAAAGCAACATCAAGAACTTTCCTATCCACATAATTCTTTTGTCGGGATTGTTCTGTATGAACACGCTTTTGAATCACCTTCACCTTTTCCAAGGCATCACGGACTAAATCAGTGCCCAACAACCTAGCCTCCCCATGATCAAACCAACCAACCTGAGAACGACATTCCTCACGAGGAGCCATCTGGATACTCAATTGGAAACTGTTGTTGTAGGCAAACTCTGCGAGCGGTAGAGACTGGTTTCATGCACCTCTAAAATCAATGAAACAGGCATGTAACATATCCTCCAAGATCCGAATGATTTGCTCGGACTGTCCGTCCGTCTGAGGATGGAATGATGTACTCAACTCAACCCGTGTGCCCAACTTTTGCTGCATTGCTCTCCAAAACTACGATGCGAACTAAGTGCCTCGACCTGAGATAATAAATACGAGTATATCACGAAGGCGAACAGTCTCATGAATGAAAATCTGAGTTTGCTGCTCTGAAGAATAGGTGGCCATCTCTGGAATAAAGTGTGCAAACTTAGTTAATCGGTCCACAATAACCCAAACTGCATCGTATTTCTTCAAGGTATGTGGTAAGCCTACCATAAAATCCATAGTGATGTGCTCCCACTTCCACTTTGATATCTCCAACCTCTGAATCAACCTTCCGGCTTCTGATGCTCATAGTTCACATGTTGACAATTCAAACACTAAGAGACATAAGCAACGATATCCTTCTTCATTCTCAGCCACAACTAGTGTTGTTTTAAGTCACGGTACATCTTCATGACACCTGGGTGAATGGAATAACACAAGCTTCGAGACTCCTCAAGAGTTAAGTCTCTCAATCTGTCAACATTTGGAACATAAATCCAGCCTTGAATCCGCGTACCACCATCATCACCAACCACAACCTCCGTAGCACCACCCCGCTGCACCGTGTCCTTCAATACCAACAAATGAGGATCATCAAACTGTCAAGCCTTGATATGCTCTAACAACAATGACTCTTCCACAATGCAGGCAAGAACACGACGAGGCTTCGAAACATCTAATCTCACAAACCGATTGGCCAGGGCCTGAACATCCATGGTTAATGGCCTCTGTGCTACTGGTAAATATGACAAACTGCCATACTCTCAGCTTTACTACTCAATACATCGGCCACCACATTGTCCTTTCCCAGATGATCTAATATGGTGATGTTACAGTCTTTCAGCAACTCTAACCATATCTATTACCGCAAATTAAGGTCCTTCTGCTTCAACTGATGCTAGAGACTCTGATGGTTAATATAGACCTCACATGGAATGACGTATAGATAGTGCCTCCAAATCATTAACACGTGAACAATGGATTCCAACTCTAGATCATTCACATGGAAATTGTTCTCATGAACCTTCAACTCCCGAGACGCTTATGCAATCACCCTACCTACCAGTATCCACACTTTTCCAAGCCTAATACATGATGCATCAGAATACACTGTGTAAGATTCCGAACCTATAAGCAACACCAACACTAGGGTCGTAGTCAATGCAGTATTGAGCTTATGAAAGCTCATCTCATACTTGTTAGACAATCTAAAAGGAGAACTCTTCTGGGTCAATTTAGTCAAACACAATAGACGAGACACCCTCAACAAAATGGCGATAATAACCTGCCAAACCCAGGAAACTCCAAATATTTGTAGTTGAAGACGGTCTAGGCCAACTCTGAATTGCTTGAATCTTCTTCAGATCAACCTTGATCCCCTCACTAGACACCACGTAGTCCAAGAACGCCGCCAAATCAAGCCAGAACTCACACTTGGAGAATTTAGCATATAACTTCTTCTTCTTCAAAGTCTGGAGTACAATCCTCAGATGTTGCTCATAATTTTCCCAGTTGCGTGAATACACCAATATAACATTAATGAATACTGTGATGTAAGAATCAAGTTATGATTGGAACACATTGTTCATGTGGTATACAAAGGCTTTTGGGGTATTGGTCTGCCCAAAGACTTCACAAGAAACTCATAGTGCCCATAACGAGTCCAGAAATCCATCTTCAGAATATCTGGATCATTCAACTGATGATACCCCAACCTCAAATCAATCTTCGGGAACACTCTAGCATCCTGAAGTTGATCAAATAAGTCACTAATGCGCGATAGTGGTACTTGTTCTTGATTATAACTTTATTTATCTTCCTATAGTCAATACACAACCACATAGTACCTACCTTCTTCTTCTTCACAAATAGAACTGGTGCACCCAAGGCGACAAAATAGGCCTGATGAAACCTTTATCAAGCAACTCTTGAAGCTATTCATTTAACTCCTTTGATTCTGCTGGTGCCATGCGATACAGTGGAATAGAAATGGGCTGAGTGCCTGACACCAGATCAATGCCAAAATCAATGCCCCTGTTGGGTGGCATGACAAGTAGGTGTGCAGGAAACACATTTGGAAGTCTCTTACTACCAGAACTTACTCAACGGTAGGAGCATCAACACTAACATTCCGCACAAAGGCCAAATATGTCATACATCCCTTCTCAACCATCCGTTGAGATTTCAAATATGAAATTACTATACTGGGGACATATTCCAGGGAACCTCTCCACTTAACCCTAAGCAACTCGGCATCGCCAATGTCACAGTCTTAGTGTGACAATCCAGAATAACGTGACATAATTACATCCAATTCATGCCTAAAATCAAATCAAAATCAACCGTGCTATGCAGTAAAAGATCAAATCTCGTCTTTAATCCACCAAGTCACCACACACGATCGATACACATGGTACACAATAATAGAATCACCCACCAGTGTAGATACATGAAAATGCATAACTAGAGAATCATGGGGCATATCAAAACAATGAGAAAAGTATGATGAAACATATGAATAAGTGGAACCAGGATCAAATAATACTGAAGCATCCCTATGGCATACTTAAAAAAATACCCCTGATCATGGCATCAGAAGCAAATGCCTCTAGCCTAGCTAGAAATGCGTAGCAATGGGTTTGACCACCACCTGATCGACCTCTCTCTCTAGGGTGGTCTCAATATGATTGGGCCCCACCCCGAGCTGGTTGTGCGGGTGGTGTAGCTGTTGGTGCTGACATTATGGACTGAGAGCCCTACTGTGGGACTCTACTCATTAGTTTGGGAAATCTGTCTTAAGATGACTCAAGTCTCCACACTCAAAAAACCCCACCTGTAAGGCTGCTGACCTTGATAGCTCGAAGAACTGCTTGTGGAAACCTGGGCAGATGAAGCACGATAAGAACTCTATTCTGGCAGTGCACTAAATGATGACTAAGTTGGGTGTATACTTTAGGAACTGGGACTAACTGAAGAACCACGAGTAATATGATGAGCTACCTGAATGGTTCTAGAAGGAAGAACTCTACTTTAATGGGATTGGCCTCCAGATGAGGCTGTACTGAAACCACTTGAATTACAAGGCCTCATGGCCTCCCGCTCCTCTCGTTCCAGCCTATGAACTTGCTCTAAGCTTATAGAAATCTTGACCACCTGGTCGAACCCTGAATCTATCGCAACCTCTTAAGCGATATTGAAACATAAACCACAATTGAGGCTATCAATGAACCTCCGAATCTTCTCCCTCTCACTGGGAACCAACCATATTGCATGACGAGCCATATTTTCGAACCTCATCTTATACTAAGTCACTATCATACCCTCTTGGTATAGCTACTCAAATTGCCTACGCAAATCCTCTTTGTGAGTCTGGGGAACAAACTTCTCTGAAAAGAGAACTGAGAACTCATGCCACGTAAGTGGTGCTGCGCCATCTGCACTGGTCAACTCATAAGTCTGTCACCATCTATAAGAAAAGTAGTGAATGCAACCCTACCGGCAACCAATAGACCTGTTGTGCAAAGAATCCGCTAACTCCCATCTAGAAAATCCTAAGCATCCTCTAAATCTGCTCCGCTGAACTCTAGTGGCCTCCCAAACCGCTACAACCTCTTCTACTCCTCATCACTCATAGGTGGGCGAATATCAGCCCGAATAGTAGGAACCAACTGAACTAATAATGCACGCGGTGTCAGGTGAACCGGAGCTAGCTTTTATGGAGTAGGGGCGGCAGGAGTCTGGGCACCTCCCCCCAACTTGTGAGGTAGCTACTGAAACTAGGATCGAAACCTCCTGAGCCAGGCTCATGCACAAAGTCTAAATCTTGGCTAAGGCCTCTTGAAGACTAGAAATAACTATGGGCACTATTGGTCCCACCGGGTTAACAACATCTGGTATCTGCTTCTCAGCTAGAGAAACTGATGTCTCCACAGGTGTTGTTATGGCTGTAGTACGAGCCATACCTCGGCCTCTATCGCGGCCCCAACCTCTCGCGGCCCCAACTGGTGATACTGGTGGTAATCCGCCTGATCCGATCGCACGTTTCCTCACCATCTATGAGAGAATAGAAGAGTCAAGTTTCAAACTTCAGAAATAACAAACACGCACAACAAGAATGCAAGAAAGTCAAGTTTCCTAATAGTTCGGTAGTGTTTACCTTGAAAATGATAATTACAATTGAATTTGATTACGTGGTTCTAAAAATATGTGATTTATTTTAATGCTAGTTGTTAAGTAGTAGATGCTAAGTGTGAGTAAAGGAATAAGGTAAAATGATATGAAAATGAATATAGGCAAACCAGACTGCCTCATGTCGGGGGTTCCGAGCTATCCGAGATAGATCCTCGAGGTCGAGGCTCGGGGCTAGTGATGTGTGATCGATGGAGCTATAATAGTTCTATGGACTTCGGAGGAGGCCTTTTATGATCAAAGATAGACAATAAATGAAAGACAACCAATGAAATACAATAAATGCAATTAATAAATTGGTAAAGAGACAATAGAGGATGTTTGAGTTAGAGAGCAGAGAATGTTCTTGTTCCTTGTATTGAATATGTTGTGTGCAAAAAATGATAAGGGTCCCCTTTATATAAGAGGGGAAATCCCAACATAGTACATAAGCATTTATTACAAAGGAAAACAGCTGGTACAACTATTCAGTAGTCCGGTAAGGATTTGTACTATTTTGCAGGCGCTTGTCAGCTTCGATCACGTGCTCATGGGAGTCCCACGCATTTCGGAGACGGGCTCCGATCCTTTACTCGTCTCAAGGTGCTTCAATCCTTCAGTATTACCGCTTGAGGAATTCACCTCAGAGTTGCACCCCGGGTCTGCTCTGATGTCAACAGAAATCTCCAAAATCGGTCGAGCCCGATTTTGACCGTATACAGATAGTCCCCGCATTTTTTGGGAAATCCGCTTCCTCAGTCGGAGCCTCCCTCATCATGGAAGCCTCCCCCAAACCTGCAAAAATTTAAAATATGTGGCACGTGAGTAAGAATAATAAATGCAAAGATATTTTAGCCGAGTCGGCCGTTGCGGTATCTGAAGCCAGAGATTCTCATCCTGAGAAACCGTCGGCCATGCCCCGAGATTCTCGAACTCAAATGGCACGTGAGTGAGATGTCCACCGAGAGAGGTACTCTTCAGGAGAAGGCATCCCTGGTCGAACATCATCTTTATGATGCGAGGGCGAAGAATAATAAATGCAAAGATATTTTAGTCGAGTCGGTCGTTGCGGTATCTGAAGCCAGAGTTGAAGCTGCAACACTCGTATCCTCGTATAAAGAGGATGTAGTTGCCGAAAATTCCCAGGACAAGAAGGTATCTTAGGAGGCCGAGATGCGATTGGCCAGAGCTGTGGAGCATGCCCGGTTAGAGTCTCGAAGGCAGGCTCTCGAGGATATATATATGGGGCGCATCGATCTGGCTATCGAGATCGAGAGGGTGAAGATCCTAGAAGAGGAGGTTTTTTCCTTGCTCACTTCCAAAGGTGAGTCTAGCAGTGGCTCGGAAGATGACGGAGACGAAGGCGAAGCCCCCGCGGGGGAAGAGACCGTTGAAGCCCCCGAGGAGGGAGCTGGGGCTATAGAAGGGACAGCTCCGGCAATAGATTAGGGTTATATTTGCCTTTTCTCTTTGCAAGAACTTTAGATGCAAGCCCTATAAATATGCTCTTTTGATCTTCTAATATATAAGAAGCCCTTCATTTTTTATCATTCCTCGTTCCGCCTTTGCTTTTTGTGATAGATTGCAATGCTTGTTCGTTGTTGGTCCGAGATCCGGGCTTCAAAACAAACCCTTAAGTTTATGCTTTTAATGGGAAATGCTGCAATGGTCGAAAATTGACCGTCCCGGTATTAGTCCCCAAGTGAAGGTTTGACATTGAATCCTTCGGCGTTTAGGCTTTAAAGTCAGCCTTGAAAATTTTCTATACTGGCTTTTGGGATCTTGCGCGTCGGCCCTCGGGCATTTTTAGTTAATTGTTTGGGGTTCAGTTCCCAAGTCGGATTTTGACTCGAGCCTATCTACCCTCAAGTTTTGAGTTAGCCTTAAGGCATTAGGTTGGTATGACCTCTAATTGGTCTGCAGGCCTTTTATGCATTTGCCTTTAGGAATTCTAGCTAACCATTTTGGGATCAGTCCTCGAGTTGGGTTACGACTAGAGCTCCTCGACACTCAGGTTTTGAGTTAGCCTTGAGACTTTTGAAGCGTCTGCCCTTACGCGTTTTAATTAACCGTTTCGGGCTCAGTCCTCGTGTCGGGTTACGACTCGAGCTCATCGACCCTCAGGTTTTGAGTTAGCCTTGAGGCTTTTGAAGCTGGTGCCAAGGCTCTTACGCGTAGGGTCAGTATGACCTTAGTGTGGCTATATTTTCCCTCGTTAAAGATTTTTTTTTAAAGTTTTCGTGTTCGTCCGAATCTTCGACGGCCTGGTAAGAACCTCGATTATGAGTCGTTATGTGACACTAAAAGAGTACTTCGGAAGGTTTCGCCCTATGGTCAAATTGTTTCGAAGCATTTTTGTTATTTGGAGATGACATGAAAATGATCGAAGCTCTTTTGCTTATGCCGAGGGTAGCCTGATTTAACCGGTTCTTTCCGAAATAAGTTCGAAGGATTGTCGCGCCTCCTTTTTTCAATTCCTTATTTCGGATCGGTCGGGGTTCTTGACATTATTGGGACAACTCATTTCCTTTTGGGAAAGGGATGTGCAAGGAATCGGAGATTTGCCACCTAACGAATTAAGGTGCGTTAGGGCACCTACTAAGGGTCATTTACAATCATAGATTTGGATAACAAGAGATAGGGTAAGGGCTTGAAATTACTCCAAGAGGAAGGTGTTAGGCACCCCTCAGAGTCCACAACTGTGGTTCCCGGCCAAACAACTTTGTGAATTTTAAGCAAGTAGCATATAGGCAATTAAAGTTTAATCAAGTAAAGAATCTTGAAAGATTCACAGTCTAAGCACACATGCGTAACAAAGTTCTTTTTTGTCTAAGTACACAGAAGTTTTTTTAAATGATTTAACATTAAGTACACCGGGGTAACAAAGGTTTTGGAGAGACTTGATGTCTAAATAAAGTTTTAGAAAGAATTATAATCTAGACACATATATAAAAGATATGGGAAGTTCTAGGTTATTTATCCTATAGGATATAATCACTCCTTAGAGAGGGGCTACACGTGGTATTAGCGCACCTGTCATCATATCCATATCTACCCTTCCCACCCCTTAGCGGTTTTTAAGCTAGTATTATTTAGCGACCTCTATGCGTGCTGTTACCCGTCCCTTCTTAATGGCCCCAAAGGAATTTAGGATCTCTACCTATAGGCAGTTCTAGACAGACCCTTTAAAGGAGAAAATGCCAAGGCGACAAGCAAAACACGTAGGACTTCAGCAAATAAAAACATGAAAGAGCAAATAAGAGGCTCAGTTTTATCTCCGCAGATAATGCATGTAAGCAGCACGGCTCAAACACAAATAAGGGCAGGATTGTTGAATAGGATCCTAAGACATGATATCTAGGTGAGTATCAGAACGTAGAAAGGATGCAGATTTATTTTTTATAAACTTAGAAGCGGGCCCTAATCAGTTTGCTACTGATTTCAAGACTTGTTAAACATTAAGCAGCATACACAAGAGACAGATTTCCAAATTTTAACAATTTAATCACCTAAGGCTTTCCTAGGCGTGGGACAATGTATAATAGCATCAGAATTACTGAAGAAAACTGTTGTAAATTGTGTTACCTAAACATGCTGTTCTAGGTGTCACAAATATACAAGATTATCGCCAGTTATTTAGAGATAGAGTAAGATTGTATAATGCTCTTTTCATGCACCAGTAGTTGAACTAGGTGTAATTAGGCGAGTGTGAATGAAATCCTAAAACATGATATCTAATGCACAAAGGGATGCAGAATGATGCACATGCAGAATTCCTGAAGCAGGATTTCTAGATGATTTCAGATTATGCGAGGTTTACATGGAGCAGGATTTCTACATACTCAAAATTACATCATCCTTAGACAGGGTCATATGAGTGATAGTTTGCATTAATGTATTTACCCTAACACAGGATTTCTAGGTGATAACAACATGTTTATAACATTATGAAACATGATTGCATGAGTAATGGTTTATATTAGCATGTTTTGTCCTAGAACAGGATTTCTAAGTGATATAACCATAGCGCCAAAGTAAGATGCTAAAACAGTTATTCATAGAGAATAAGAAGCATGGTATATAATGCATGATATGATTTGCACATATGAGTCCTAGACATGAGTTCTATTGCGCAAATAGAAATGTAAACCTAAGGCATGGTTTCTACCCATTTGGCATGCATAGTTACCCTTCCCCTTTTCACTATCCATCCCCAATGTTGTTTACAATAAATTATTACAGACCATTATATGAATTACATAAGTGCATAAAAATGAGAATTTACACTATAAGGAGCCTACCGATAGGCCCAGATCTCCAGAGTTCTCAATGCCAAGCAGTGTTTCACAGCCTTTCACATAATCCGAGTGTGTCAGAGTTCCCTAAGGACCTCAAGGGATCCCGAGCAGTGCTCACACCCAGATTTTCATAACCATAGTTGAGTAAGTGCAGTGTGGAAGGGCCAGCTCTAATGCATTAGAGTTCAGAGGGATCTCACAGGGATCCCAAAGCAGTCACACATTAGAGGGGAAGAACCTAAGTATCTAATAGTAGAGTGAGAGTGCTTGACATAGTTTTTAAAAGACTGAGTAGGGAAATTAGTTTTTGAAATAAGGTTGGTTTTGAATAAGTTGGCAGAACAATAGAAGAATTTTCTCAGGGGAAACATTTTGAAAAGGGTAGGGAAATCAGAACAAACAACATACTAATCTCAGGATCAAAATAGCACACATGGAACAAGAAGTAGGAACTAAAACAAGTTCAGCAATCACAAGCAGGGAGATGAGGGATTGGGGACAAGTATGAAACACATAGGGGTAAGAACACAGTAGGTAAAGCTACATATAAGTTCAAATCAAAGAGATCCTAAGGGGTTTCAGGTATAGCATATATCTCAAGACTATAGAGAAACCAAGTAGCATATAGCACAGACTGTTGTATGCCAGGAATCAAGGAAAACACAAGTGCAGAATCACTTTGAGGTATGCGAAAGGGGGAACATTAAGAATCATACTAATAAGTCAGTAAAGTATAAATGCTAATTGCAGGTTGAGCAGCAAAACCATAAGTAAAAATATATTAGGAACATAATGAATTGAAGTTCCAAAAGAACCATATTGTTTTTGAAACTTAAACTGAAATTAGGACATACCAGATGGGAGATAGAAAACACAGAATGAAGAGCAATAGATTAGAATAAGCAGCCTTGGCTTGCAGCCGGCTAATACTAGCAAATAACCAGAAAGAGAAGAGAGTATTTGTGTGTAAGAGAGTTCAGAACAGTGTGTGTTCGTGTCTTTGTTAGTGAGATAATAGGGTATATATAGTTTTGAAATAGGCAGAAAATAAGGTAACAAATAATAGTTCAGCAAAAATTATGGAAGTAAACATCAATTGGAATCAAATTAATGTAAGTACTCCCTTTAATTAACGAGTCATACTCCGTCAGTGATAGACAGTGATAGCATAAGGAAAGAAAATCGTATAAGACTAATGGTAACCCATAAGGAAATAGTATAGGTGTAATGTAGGTATTGAACATGTAATTAGGGCCAAGTTCAAAAACTCTATTTAAGGAAAATACATATGCATTAGTTTGACATCAACATTAGGTATGAAAATAAGGACAGAGATAAATTTGAATTCTGGAAATCAGTAAGGAAGTCCTCGAGTGAGGTTCTAATTACAGGAAGTCAATATTTAATCAAGGAAAATATCACACGTTTAAGGAAATACTCAAAACCAGTATAGAACATTATGTAAAATCAGTGAAGTATCAATCATAAAGATTCAGGGGTTCACAAATAGAAAATAATACTGAGTTAGGAGGAATTAGCATGAGCTTATGAGAATAAACAGAATAACTCATAATAGACGAAAATCAGAAACCCTAAAAGGCAAACACATGGTAAAATCACATAAATCAGGGATTCACATAGAGCATGGCCTGAATCAACAGAATGAATGTAGTACATGCAGGAGAAGTGAAAGTTCAGCAACATTGATGAACAAGAAATATAGTAGAATCGCATAATAGGCAGGAATAATTGCAACCAGAAACCTTAACAAGCATATATTGAAGTAAAATCACAAAATCATGAAGTATTCATGAGAGCACAGTAATCATAATAGAACAGTAAACATATTAACACAAATAAACTCAAAACCACAGATTGAAACCAAGGCTTTTGGGGTTTCCTAGAAAAACTGAATCAGACAAAAGAGAAAAGCTTAAATAATGCATGACAATCATAAGATAATGCTAAAAAATCAGAGAGAAAATTCATTTTGAAAAGGGGTTTAAGAACCCTAGTTTGAAGACGAAGAAGCTTTTTAGGGAAACAGAAACTCTTTGAAGAAAACATCATAATAATTCATGATATGCCAAGATCTGTTACAGATCTAAAGAAATTGTCACGACCCAAATCGATGGGCCGCGACGGGCACCCGGTACCTTACTCAACCGAGCACCAACGTAACGTATCTTTCTTATTACATAATCATATACACGTGACATACGAGCCTAATAGGCCAACATAATCCTTTATAAATTCAAAACATAGGCCGACAAAGCCGTACAATCTTTTACGTACACCATATGTCTACAAGCCTCTAAGAGTACATAAATGTCATAAAGGCCGGGACAAAGTCCCGCTATACAAAACATTACACGTCTAAATCATACTAACCAAACAAGAAACTCCGAAGCAAATGGAGTGCACTAACCTCTTCCGCTGAGCTGATAGCCTACTTGGAGGGCTCTCAACCTGTCTATCGGGACCTGCGGGCATGAAATACACAGCGTCCCCAGGCAAACGGGACGTCAGTACGAATAATGTACCGAGTATGTAAGACACATAAATAAATACATAAGAGAAATGGATGACATAAAGAGTACATGACTCAACCTGTATGTCTGGATAATTTTGTAAATAATAAATCACTTTTAGCATCATGCATATGCGTATGAATGTCATGTCGTGCATAAGTATGTGTTTCATAATATCATCAGCCTTTGAGGGCATCCCATAATATCATATCGGCCACTGTGGGCAAAATCATCGTCATATACCAGCTGATCAGGTGGTGGTGCG
>ML246948.1:0-15989 GCA_005239495.1 Nicotiana undulata
ACATGGAAGAAATACTGCAATTTCTATCAAAATAGACTCACGGGCATGCTTGACACACATTCCGTAGGTACTCGTTACCTCATCTATGCAATGAACATGATAATCACTTAGCACATAGCAAATAATACCTATTCCCTCACTGAAGTTAGGTAAGACACTCACCTCGGTCCAAAGTATAGCAATCAACCCTCTAAGATCGTCTTTTCTTTATAATCCGACTCCGAAACAACGATATATAGGCATAATTAATTCAATAATATCAATAAAGACTCAATAATACTATCCCATAGCCTAGATATTCAATTTCTGGCATTCTTTCAAAAATACAAAAATTCGACCCCGGGCCCGCTTGGTCCAAACGCGAGGCTCGGACCAAAACCCGATCACCCACAACCCCACGAGTTAGAATATATAATTTGTTTTAATATCCGACCCCAAATTGAGGTTGAATCACCCAAAATCCCATAAGCCCTAACTCTACCAAAAACCCCTAATTTCTACTTTGATTTTAGGAATTTAGGCCTAGATTCTAGTGATAGATGATGTTAAATGGAAGAAAAATGGAATTAGAATTGATTACCTGGGTGGTGATGAAGCTCGTCAAAAATGGCTAAGGGGGCTGTGGAGAAGAAGGAAGGAGTGAAAAATTGGGAAAATCCCGTAATGTCTACTGTTTTGGACTTAAGAGAAAAAATCACTGGGCGGATCTCGCACCTGCGGAAGGGAGGCTCGCACCTGCGGTATCGCAGGTGCGGAAAAATGGTCGCACCTGCGGGAATGGGTCAGGCCCAGAAGGGGCCGCACCTGCGGAAAATTTGACGCCCCTACGAAGCCGCACCTGCGGCGCCTGGGTCGCGCCTGCGAGGGGGACCGCACCTGCAGACTTGGTGTCGCGCCTGCGGTCTCGCACCTGCGGCTCTAGGCTCGCAGGTGCGGACACACCAGAAGATGGTGCATCAGCAGTGATTTCCTAAGTTTTCTCACCCCGTTAGCTACCCGAGCCCTCGGGTCTCAAAACCAACAACACACACAACTCCCAAAACATACTACGGACTTATTCAAGCTTTTAAATCACCAAAATATCATCAAATTCAACGAATTAAACCTCAAAACTCATAGAAATATATTGAAATTTCATAAAGCTTAATTTTACCAATTTTGATCCGAAACACGTCATTTCAAGTCCGTTTTACACCAAATTTCACAGATAACTCACCTAACATATAATAAACCTGTTCCGGGCTCCGAAACCATAATACGGTCCCGGTAACACGACTTTCACATAATTATTCATTTTCAAAATCCTTTATTATTTCTAGAAAACAATTTCCTTTAAAAATTCATTTCTCGGGCTTGGGACCTCGGAATTCGATTCCAGGCACACGCCCAAGTCCCATATTTTCCTACGGATCCTCCGGGACCGACAGATCACGGGTCCGGATCCGTTTACCAAAAATGTTGACCAAAGTCAACTGTATTCATTTAATTATCAAAACACATTCCATTTTCATCAAATTCCAACTTAAGGACTTCCCGGCTACACGCCCGGGCTGCGCACGCGTATCGAGGTGAGTTTAACGGAGGCTTTTGGGGCCTCAGAACACAGATTTAGCTAGAATTACTTAGGATGACCTTTTGGGTCATCACAGCCTAGCAAGTGTGGTGTTAGGCGCTATCACGATCACTAAGGTTGGGAATTTGGGTCGTGACACTTACTAGGACATAACATACTGATTTAGGGCCCTAAACAGGAAACACATAAGTTTAACTGCATGTGGTAACATCCATACTGAATGGGTTCCAATCATAGAAGTACTCATAGTGAATTAGAGCAATAGACAGGGGAAACATAGGAATTTTAACGCATCAATAATCATGCTGATTAAAGCAGTAGGACAAGAAAGACATAGAGCTTAAATACAAGAGTAGTCATGCTAATCAATTCATAGGAAGAACATGTATTTAATTGCACATAAGTGGTCATACCAATTGAGGTCAATGGACAGGAAATGTAAGAGTTTAAACACAGAGGTAACCATGTAGGTTTAAAGCAATAAACAAGAAAGATTGAAGCTTAAACACATAAAGAAAATATGCTGGTTTAAAGCAATAAACATGAAAGATTGAAGCTTAAACACAGAAAGAAAACATGCCGATTTAAAGTAGTAAACACGAAATATTGAAGCTTAAACATAGAAAGAAACATGCTGATTAAAGCTATAAACAGGAAACACACAGAGTTGAATACAGAAGTAGTCAGGCTAATTGAAATACAGAGGAAACATGGATTCAACAGAAGTAAAGCAACAGATAAGAGAGCACACGGGTTTAAGCTTCATAGTGTAATGAATGACATTAGTAATAGAGACATACCAGTTAATGATAGCAAACATGAGATGAAAGGTATGCATGATTCAATGGTCTAGCCTTGGCTTTCAGCCGGCTAGACAATGTAGTAATCACAAGTAGCAAAAGGATGAGAGCAATGTGTGTGCTTGTGTGTGTCTTTTGAACTATATTCGTGTCTTGAAGAATCAGAATGAGAGTATATATATATAGCACTTAGTAAGGTAAACGAATAAGGCAAGAATAATTTAGAATTCATAAATAGGGCAACCCAAATAAATCAACCAGTTAATTGGGGGATTTACCCAATCAATTAACACGGAAAATCTGGGAGAAACCCTCCTGGAATAGGGGAGTCAATTAACGGTACAAAACTAGGGTCCAAAATAAGACAATAGATCAATTTTACACCATAGGAGTCAATCAAACCCCCTAAGTAAGACTAATTATTCAAGTAAGGCAAGTATTACTAATTAAAATCACAAATAATGAAGTGGGTAAAAATCACAGAAAATACTGATTTTAATAGGAGAAAATCATTCGAAACCTAAATAGAATAAGTCATTATAACTGGTTAATAGAAATAAAAACAATAATGGGAAAAAATTGAAGAAATCAGTGTCACAAACAGGAACATCTAGGGTTTAAGCATATACACGAAAATTAATCAAACTAGTAAAGAAATAAAAAGATTCAACATTTGAAAGTTAGAAAAAACCTTTTTGAAGAAACTCAGGATGAACCCCGATTACAGAAAAAATAATGGAATCGAAATAGTGTTAACCAAAAAAGAAGATTTTTAGGGAAAATACCAAATAACACTCAAAACGTTTCAGTTTTACAATGATCTGAACAGACCCAAGTAGTCGTGAGATTAGGGCTTTTTGAAAACAACAAAGATGAATGAAATTTGGTCCAAAACAAAAGATTCGAACCAAAAATAGGAAAAACAAAGTACTCACATACGAGAACAACCATAGACAGGCCTGTGAAAAAGTTCTCGAGCAAAACCAAGTCAAATCTCTTCGAGATTCTCTCAGAAATCCATGTAATCAAACAACCAAAAGGTGTAGAAGGCCGGCAAGGGCCGGAAAATACCTTGAAACCCCATGGACGGGGAGTCTCACCGGCGATGACGATTAGTTTTAGGGATTCACTGAGAGAGAATAGAAGGGGTAGGGGAAACCATGACGGTGGAAGAAGGGGGAATGGGGGGTTAGGGTTAGTTTTATGATTAAAAAAGGCAAGAAATAACGTGGACCGTTGATCTTACAGATCAACAACTACGATTAGGCGAGGTATTGGGTCGGGTAGGCATAGAATTGGGCTTGGGGGTTATGGGCTGGTATGTTTTAATGTTTGGGCAGGTGTAATGGGTTAGCTCCGAAAATTAAAAGGGATTAAAAGGGCTATTTTTTAAATACCCAGTTAATTAGTAAAATAATTTTTAAAAATAATTAGCAGATTATAATAACGATTTTCATGCATAAAAATGATTTAAAATAATTACTCAACATTATAAAAATATAAAAAACTATTTTTTGGTGAAATAATGTAATAATGCATGCATGGGCTATTATTGCAAAGTTATTGCAATTATAATCTAAACATGTAAATGTGGCTATTTATGACATAATTAGGCTTAGTATAAATATAAATAGTAAAATAAAGTCATAAATTTGTTACAAATCCATTTGTAATGCAATTAGTAATTATTTATATAATAAAAATAGTGGGATAAATTAATAAAAATGCAAAAATATTAGTTGATGCTCATGTATGGTTTTGAATGTATATATGCTTTTTGAAAATATTATAGGAAAAAATTGGGTATCAACACCCTTCCATGGGGTTTCTGGGTATTTTCCGGCCCTTGTCGTCCTTCTACACCTGCTGGTTGTTTGGTTACATGGATTTCTAAGAGAATCTCGAAGAGATTCGACGTGGTTTTGCTCAAGACCTTTCTCACATGCATGTCTATGGCCGTTCTCATTTGTGGGTACTGTTTCTTGCCTACTTTTGGTTCGAATTTATGGTTTTGAACCAAGTTTCTCTCATCTCTGTTGTTTTCAAAAAGCCCTAATCTCATGACTACTTGGGTCTGTTCAGATCTTTGTAGGTCTAAATGTTTCGAGTGTTATATGATATTTTCCCTAAAAAATCTTCTGTTTTGGATAACACTATTTCGATTCCATTACTTTTTCTGAAACTAGGGTTCATCCTAAGTTTCTTCAAAAAGTTTTTTTCTAACTTTCAATTGTTGAATCTGATTATTTCTTTACTAGTTTGATCAATTTTCGCGTATATGCTTAAACCCTAGATGTTTCTATTTGTGACACTGATTTCTTCAATTTTCCCGTTATTCTGTTTATTTCTGTTAACCTGTTATATTGACTGATTCTATTTAGGTTTCGAATAATTTTTTCCTGTTAAAATCAGTATTTTCTGTGATTTTTACCCATTTTCTTATTTGTGACTTTAATAAGTAATACTTTCCTTATTTGAAATATAAGTCTGACTTAAGGGGGCTTGATTGACTCCTATATAGTATAGTATTGAATTATTGCCTTATTTTGAACCCTAGTTTTGTACCATTATGTGACTCCCTTATTCAAGGAGGGGTTCTCCCAGATTTCCCATGTGAATTGATTGGGTAAATCTCCCAATTAACTTGTTGATTTATTTGGGTTGCCCAGTTTATGAATTCTAAATTATTCTTGCCTTATTTGTTTGCCTTACTAAGTGCTATATATATACTCTCATTATGAATATTCAAGACACGAACACAGTTCACAAACACACCACACACAAACTCTGCTCTCACTCAGAACCTTTCTGCTACTTGTGTTCATTACACTTCTAGCTGGCTGCCAAGGCTAGACCACTGAGTTTTGCATACCTTTCATCTTCTTTTTACCATTTTCAACTGGTATGTCTCTAATCCTAGTGTCGTTCGTTATACTATGAAACTTTAATCTATGTTCTCTCTTATCTGTTTCTCTACTTCTGTTAAATCCATGTTCTTCTGTATTAATCTAACTACTTTTGTATTTAACTCTCTGTCTTTCTTGTTTATTGCTTTAATCAGCATGTTTACTTCTGTTTAAATTTCAATATTTCCTCCTTATTGCTTTAAACCAACATGTTTATTTCAATGTTTAAATTTCAATCTTTCCTGTTTATTTCTTTAAACCAGCATGTTTACTTTTGTGTCTAAGACTCTTACTTTTCCTGTCCATTAACATCAACTAGTATGACTACTCCTGTGCAATAAAATCCCTGTCCTCTCTATGAACTGTTTAGCATGACCACTCCTTCATTTAAGTTCTATGTTCTTCCTGTCTATTGCTTTAAGTCAGCATGATCACTTCTGCTATGTAATATGGCTCTTCAAACTTATGTGCTTGTTGTCTATTGCTTCTAACTAGCATCAATAGGCCCTATTGAGTCTGGCTAACTAACAAGATTTCTTTACTAGTTTAACTTATGTGTTCCTGAATAATGATTCCTATGTTCCCAACCCCTGCTCCCTTCTCTTTGTAGTTGTTTGTTCTCAGCATTCCATAAGTCAATCGAGTGATAACTAATAAACTAAGCTAAATCTGGGCAATATGAGTCTTTGCTTTGAGACTTTGTGACTATGTTCTGTTTGTTGTGTGTCTGCTGACATCTTTGTTTTCAGAATGCTTCAATGATTCTGTTTCATTTCTAAAATGTTTTCACTTCTAAACTGTTTTCACTTCTGAACTGTTTTCTTAAACTATTTCTATTCTTTCAAGCATTATCTTCCACTCCTACTCTTAGAATATCTAGGATCCTGCCCCTCCAGTGTGAGCACTTCCTAGGAGTCTAGGAGACTCCTCCGAACTATGACACACTGAGGTTGGCCCTTCCACACTGTACAAAAACAATTTTTCTTTAAAGGGTCTTGGTGTGAGCATTGCCCGGGGTCCCTGAGGCCCTTGGGAACTTTGACGCACCAGGATGCCCCATTGGATCCTATGAGATGTTGGCACTTCAGACTTGGTTGAAGGCCTGGTATTCCAGGTTTACTTTTGGGCCTATCCAGGCTCCCTATAGTATAGCAGTATTTATTCTGTAATTTATTCATGTATGGTCTGTAATAAATAATTTTTGTAAAATCGATATTGGGGATATTAGTAAAATGGGAGGGACTTTTATATATATTTTGTGGGGAAATCGGGTAGGAATCAAGCTTTTAGGACTGTTATGATTATCTATATGCATTATAGGATTGTTATGCGCATTAGAAAACATGCTTACATGTTCATCATACCATTTGTTCTAAACTTCTATTTTTCTAAAGTTATGCATACTCACATTTGTGTTAGTGATCCTGTTTCTAGGTTGTTTACCAATGTTGCCTTCATAATCATGTTTATAAACTCTCCTATGTGCATTAGAGATCATGTTCTAGGACCTTTATTGCACTCGTCTAGATATCATGCCTGCAGTCAAATCGTATAAAGTCAGTTTCCTCATTTAGCAATCATGCCTAAAGGGAATAAGCATAAAAACAGTCCCAACACCTATATATCATGTTTACAGAGATAAGTACATAAAACTAGTTCTGTTTGTGATTACTTCTCAACACCTAGACAACATGCCTATAGGACATAATGAACCAAACTGCCTGCTTAAAATTGTTTATTGGTTTATTATGGCTCTGATTAACGATTATATATCTTGTTTATAGGACATCTCTGATCCACGCCTAGGCAAGCCTGTAGGACAACTAAAATTTTGAAGTTGTAAAACTGCGCTTCGCTTAAACTGTTTATAATTTCCCAAATTCTGCAAGCCCTAAAATCAGTAGGCAAACTGATCAGGTATCCCCTGCCTCGCTTTTGTGCTCACCTAGATATCCTGCTATAGGACTCTTAAAGTATCTTAAAAACTGTTGTTTGAGACGTGCTATTGTCTGCTTGTTTGTGGAGGTAAATGTGAGCCTTTAGTTGTTCTTTTATATGACACTCCTATTTGTTTTGATTGTTGCCTAGATTTTCTCCTTTTAAGTACTGTTGGTGAGTCTAGAACCACCCTAATTAGAAGTCCTAAACACCTCCGGGACCACAGGCAAGGGACGGGTAATTCGCGCCTAGAGTACGTTAATTAGAATCGCTTATATAATCATAAATGAGAGGGTAATTGGGTAGTAAAGGATATGATGACATGTGCGCCAATGCCACGCATAACACCTCTATTTGAGGAAAGTTTACCGGGTATTGCACAGAAGTGATCCTATAGGCTAATAAACTTAGGACCCATTTATTCCTGTTTTAATAATCCTTACGTGTTTAAATTGCTTTATCTCTTTAATGACTAATTCACAATATGAGTTTGGCCAGGACCCACCGTTGTTGACTTCGAGGGGTGCCTAACACCTTCCCCTCAAGGTAATTTTGAGCCATTACCCAATCTCTGGTAATGTAAACCAGTTTATGAGTTATTTGCAATGGGTGCCCTAACGCACCAAAAATCTATTAGGTGGCGACTCTTCAATTTCCATACCCATTTTCCACAAGGAAATGAGTTGTCCCACAGAATGTCGAAACCCGAACTCCGCGGAGGAAAAACAAGGGGCGCGACAGCATGGCGACTCTGCTGGGGATTTTAGGCTTTTACCATAACAAATTTTCTTTGTGAATTAGTCCAAGCATGCTTTCTTTTGTTGACACATGTGCACCCTTTCCCTTTATGTGAACTTAATTTTTTAAATTTTCAAGTATTTATTTCTTTAATACGAAAATGACTTGTCTTCTTGTTTTCCTTCTTAATTGTCTTTCAATTGTTAAATACTGCATTTATTACTTTTCTAACGTGCAAATACGTGACTACATGCTCTTTACTGTTGCATAAATCATGCTTAACGTCATATTCCACTCGTGCGTAATCAATCCTATAGCAAGGCTTGATGAGTGGTTGCGCTCTTCCTATATATCACCCTTTAAATTTGGAAAGGCTTATTTGCGGTAAAACTAGTCGATCAACGGTGCAATCGATGGTTTCGTGCCTTTTCCCTTCAAGTTTTCCGCTTGAGGGTACCAGTATAGACCCTCATAGCAACCTTACTCTAATTATAATTGTGCATGCATCATGGTCAAACCTAGCTGGGTTAATATGTTGTCCGCATAATAACCCTTTAAGACAAGCCTTATCCAACGTCCACCGGGGTTTCCATAATTCCAACGGACGCAACCACGTTTTTTGCATTAATTTTGGAGAACTAAATGCCAATATGCTAATCATGAATGTATAAATAGTCAAATCAGGTGGGGGGAAAATGGCCTAACCTTCTTTGTTTTGCAGAAAATGAGGCATGAGGTCCCCAGATTCGGCATGGTCCGCAACATACCACCACTGCTACTGGATTGGTGGGAAGATCTCTCCTTGATTGATAAGAAACATGTGATAAAAGTCCTAGGAAACTTGCCATCCCTATTAGACATTCAGCCCAACAACATGCGGATTGAAGCTGCAACCCTGTTCTGGGATAGTGAAAGGTCTGTGTTCCGCTTTGGGAACATAGAAATAACCCCGCCCCTAGAAGAAATAGGGGGATTTGTTGGGCTACCTTGGGACACCCCTGGTCTATTAGTGCCGGAAAATGGCACTGGTAAGGGGTTTTTAAAGATGATGGGTCTGAAGAAGAACGTTGACTTGGAGTGTTTGAAGGAGTCTTATATACCATTTGAATAATTGTATGAAAGATACGATCATATCAAGTCCTACCGAATATTCCATGATGATTTTTCCATGACTTCCTTGGGTCACATTCACCGCAGAGTTTTCATGTTCATTGTTTGCTTCTTGGGCATGATAGTGTTCCCAATGAAAAGGGAAAGAATTCACACTAGGCTGGCTATGGTCACCAAGACTCTAATGGAAAGAATCGAGGGACAAACATACACCATAGTCCCTATGATTATAGCTGACATCTACCGGGATTTGGACCGCTGCCAGAAAGGGTCCAAACATTTCGAGGGTTGCAATCTGTTGTTGCAGCTTTGGTTACTGGAACATCTCCAAAAGGGTCAATATCGTCAGGATTTTCCACGAAGGGCGTGTAATGATTATATTTCCTTCCATCACCCTAAGCGGATGACTTATATTTCGGACAGGTTTGCTCAACCGAAAAGTGCTAAAGAATTGGTGGAGTTCTTCGACAAATTGACCGAGAATCAGGTCCAGTGGATGTTTGAGTGGTTCCCTACCGACGAATTCATCATCAAATCTAGGGACGCTCTTCACTTGGTGTTGATCGGGTTAAGGGGGATATACCCTTATGTCACCATTAGGGTCATGAGAAAAGCATGCATGAAGCAGGTCATACCGCGGGTTGCAAGGATGAGTCATTTTTTAGCAGATTTTCAGGATGACGACATACCTTACAGATGTCAAGCTCAGCATATATGGCACTGCAAGATCATTGTGGAAAACAACACCATTGAGCAAGACGGGTATCATGCAGGGTATGCACCCTTCTACCCGGCATGGCTAGAGGACCACCTAGCTGGGATAGTTGATCCAGGAATCGGTCGAGGAAACAGGGTCATAGATGACGATGCTGAGACCTAGGTCAAATACAACAAATTGCACAAAAGGATCCATGACTCCGAGGCTAAACATCAGGAGATACGCGAGACAAACATGAGACTGATCAACAAATAGAGGGAGATGTCTATCACCTCCAATGAAAGGTTAGAATATCTGGAGCAGGGTTCGATGGAGCTGGAGGGAAAGATAAGAAAGTGGATCAACGACTGCCAAAATGCTGAAGGAGGCGAGGGAGGACATCTGGCAAGAGTGTACCTACTGTTAGGCCTGCGCAAACTGGGGAGTCTGGTCGATGGAGTTATAAATATCAAGTTGGGGGAAGGTCCTTTTGGGACCAAGTAGATTAGATTTATTTGCTTTTCTAAATGTATTAAGGCCAAGTGCCAATAGTGACTTATCTTTATTATCTTAGTGTCACTTTGGGATTCATCTATTTTTATCTCAATGAAATGAGGCATTATTGGCATCTGAGTTCTCCAAATAAATTTGTCTCTAGGCCTACCTCAGGCACAACGAGGCTCCCAAATTAGGACGCGAAATTTACATTTCCGCAATATGTGTTTAAATACCGCAAATACTCTTTTTAGAACTCTTACTAACTTGGCTACCTTTTGTTTTTTTTTTCTTTATTTTTTGATTATTCCCATTCCCCAAAGGTTGGTTCGCGCATACTAGCATCATCAGCTTATCACACAAAATCCAGGGGCTCTCCACCTTCTCCTCCTTCTAGTCCACCAAAAGTCAAAGGAATAGCAAAGATGGATGACTTGAATGGCACCAGAAAAGACAACAATACACATGTTGAACATGCGGAAGCTTCTGATGGTCGGGGTACTCAGGCCTCAAATGATGCGGTCTCACGGCTTGAGTAGAGAATACTAGAACTTCAAGGTGAGCTTGAGCAGGTCCGGAGCTTAGCAAACCTATCCCTCACACTCAATGTCCCAGACGTCAACCACTCAAACACCAAGAACCCCGCACCACCTCAAAACACACCTAACAAGCGCCCACAGAATCCTCCCGCACCTCACCATTATACAACCCCACCACAAAATCAAACTATCATTCCGCAATACAAGCAAAACACCTACCATACTCCACAAAATACTCCACCAATCATTCCCGAACCCAAAAACTACACCAATGATGACCATTATACCTAAACTCCCAGTCACCAAAACAACCCTATATACGTGGAGACCCTACCTCACTCCACTCAACCCATATCCTAGAACCAGAATCTGCTGAGAAGGATATGCTTATTAAGAACCTGGCCGAAGAGCTCAAGAAGTTAACAAGTCGGGTTCAGGGCGTCGAAGGAGGCAAAGGGATACAAGGTCTGAACTATGAAGACCTATGCATACAGCCAGATGTAGAACTGTCGGAGGGTTACAAACCTCCCAAGTTCGAAATATTTGACGGAACAGGTGATCCTAGTGTTCATCTAAGGATTTATTGTGACAAGCTTGTAGGGGTCGGAAAGGATGAAAGGATCCGAATGAAGCTTTTCATGAGGAGTCTTACACGAGATGCTTTGTCCTGGTACATAATCCAGGATCATAAGAAGTGGGACAACTGGGTGAGTATAATGTCTGACTTCATAGACAAATTCAGGTTTAACACAGAGAATGGGCCGCATGTCTTCTACATCTAGAACTTAAAGAAGAAGCCTACTAAGACCTTACGCGAGTATGCTACTCGTTGGAGGTCAAAAGCACCCAAATATGGGCCGACATTGAAGTAGGAATAGATGAACAAGTTCTTCGTTAGGGCACATGAGATTGATGGTCATTGAAAACCATAAGTTCTCTGATATCATCAAACTCGGAGAAAGGATTGAAGATGGAATTAAAAGGGGTATAGTGAAAAACTTCGAGGCACTGTAGGCCACGAGTAAAGCATTGCAGTCAGGGAGTATATCGAAGAAGAAGGATGCTGGAACGGTAATGGTCGCCCAAGGACCCAAAACTCCACTTGCATATCAGACCTCCCCACTTTCATACCAAGCACCTCCACCCACATATCAACCATCACCTCCCCAGATATTCCCAACCAGCCAATGCTTATCACATATATAATTCTCAATCGTCTCACTTTCAGTCACCTCCAACTCATCCAAACTACCGAAGACCCCGACCTAACTTTGACCGCAGACCAACCAAACAATACACTGCTATTGCTGAACCCATTGACCAACTGTATGAAAGGTTGAAGGCCGCTGGTTACGTCACTCATATCCCTTCTGTGGCCATGGAGAATTGTTGGCCCAAGAAAAGAAATAGTTTTGAAGATTGACAAAGGAACTCCAAGATGAACCATGTTCATCACATGTGACATAAACGAGCAGATTCAAAGGCACATGAGATGCACATGCAGGAGATAAACGTATTCTGGTGAAATTGAGATATCTTCTGATCGAAAAGATTGCAAAAATGAAATTGGAGAAGGACTCCTTATTCGATAAGAACAGAATCTAAGATAAGGAAGTATTTAGGAGTTGAGTTTGACTATAACTCTTTCACTAAGGAAGAGTAGAATTAGGATTCTAGTTAATTCCTTATCTACCAAATCCTATATATATATATTGCAGAATGTTTTTATTGTAAAGATACGCACAAAAGCAGAAATTTTTCAAGAATTGAGAGCAAACTTCGTGAAGAAATTTTGCAAGCAGTCCGAGCCAAATTGGAGAGTGCGAATCTGAAGCTACTTGAACCAGCTAAAAGAACCAGTTCCATCTGTTGTCTTTTAGTCTAGTTTATTTGTAATAGGTGATTACAAATAGTACCTTTCAGCTTTATCTAGAAGCAATTGTAATATGTAGTGAGTGGTCAAGTTATAGTTAACTTGAAGTTTGTCGCAAATAGCTAGAGGCTAGTTTTCCACAAAGGGTTAGAGTTAATCCTTAGGTTTACAAAAGAGTTTATTTTATAAATGTTGTTTGGCTCATTGTTTTGGTGAAGAGTTTGGAGAAAATTCTACTAAGAAGTAGGTCGTGGTTTTTTCACCTTTTGAGCCAAGTGTTTTCCATGTAAAAATGTTGTGTTCTATTATTTGTGCAATTATTATTCCGCAAACTGTAGAAGTTGGAACACCTAGAAGAACCTGGTCCTTATATAACTACAACACTCGAAAATTGGACACCACACAAATCACCCCCCTCTTGTGTGGTATTGACGTATAAAACATCAATTGGTATTAGAGTAGGTTATCCTTGAAGAGGTTAACACCTTAGGAAAAGATCAAAATGAGTACACCACCTGGAAACTGGGAAGGACAATCAATTGTTAGGCCACCACTCTTCAATGGCCAGTACTACTCTTGGTGGAAGAACATGATGAAGGATCACCTAATTGGTGAAGACTATAAGTTGTGGGACATAGTTACTGATGGTCCTTTGGACACCATGAAGAAGACTGCTGAAGGTGTAGATGTACCAAAGACTAGAGCTGACTGCACCGCTGAGGATTTGAGAAAGTGGGAGAAAACTACTAAGGCAAAGAAGTGGCTTGTGTGTGGACCCGGTACAGATGAGTATAGCAGAATTCAAAGTTGTACCACTGCCAAAGAAATTTGGGATACTCTGCGAGTGGCTCATGAAGGAACTACTCAGGTGAAAAGATCCAGAGGTACATTACTATATTCTCAATATGAGAATTTCTCTATGAAGAAAGGAGAGACCATCCAAGAGATGTATACAAGGTTCACTACTCTGACAAATGAACTAAAATCTCTTGGAAGGACGATTCTTGAAGAAGACAAGGTTGAGAAGATTTTGACAAGGGTTCTGCCAATCTCTTGGGAAAGTAAGATTACTGTAATTTAGGAATCCAAGAACTTGACAACACTAAGACTGGATGAGCTACATGGAAATCTCACTGCCTATGAACTTATAAGGAAGACAATGAAGATGGATGCTCCAAATAAGGAAAGAAGTTTGGCATTGAGAATCACTGAGGGAGTAGATCTGGAAGAAGATGGGATGTCCATGATCACCAAGGAATTCAAGAACTTTCTCATTAGAAAAAAAGGGCATCTCAAGAGGTGGAAACTACAACAAGGAAAAGGCTCCAGAAAAGCCCATCAATGAGGGATGCTACAAATATGGAAAAACTGATCATCACATAAAGAACTGTCCTCGGTGGGAAGTGGAATGGAAAAGGGAAAGATCTGAGCGAAGGAACCGGAAGAAGGAACTGGTTCATCCTAAGAAAAACAACGAAAGTTATGGTTGCTGCTTGGGGAGAAAGCACAGACGAAGAATCAGAAGATGGAGATGAACAAGCTCTTATGGCAATGGGTGAATCATATTATGAATCATGTGAAGAACCAGAGGTAAGTATATCTCATCTCAAAAATAAGATTAAGTTCCTATCTAAAGAAAACTCTCTGAATTGTTACTTGACTTCACAGACGATTCTGAAGAAATAAATAAAGAAAAAGAACAGCTGTCTAAGGAGTGTGTAATGTTAAAAGCAAAGTGTAAAAACTTGGAACTCAGAGTAAGTGAGTCAATCAGTGAAAATACTACTCTGATGAACCAGGTTCATCCACTTGAAACAAATGTCCTAGAGTTAAAATCTGAAAATCTAAAACTGAAACTAGGACACTCACACACAAACTCTGCTCTCACTCAAAACCTTTCTGCTACTTGTGTTCATTGCACTGTCTAGACGGATGAAAGCCAAGGCTAGACCACTGAGTTCTGCATACCTTTCATCTTCTATTTACCATCTTCAACCGGTATGTCTCTAATCTTAATGTCGTTCATTATACTATGAAACTTAAATATCTGTGCCCTTTTATCTGTTGCTCTACTTCTGTTAAATCCATGCCTCTTCTGTATTAATCTAACTACTTCTGTATTTGATTCTGTGTCTTTCTTGTTTATTGCTTTAATGAGCATGTTTACTTCTGTTTAAGCTTCAATCTTTCCTGTTTATTGCTTTAATCAGCATGTTTACTTCTGTTTAAATTTCAATCTTTCCTCCTTATTTCTTTAAACCAACATGTTTATTTCTATGTTTAAATTTCAATCTTTCCTGTTTATTTCTTTAAACCAGCATGTTTACTTTTGTGTCTAAGACTCTTACCTTTCCATTCCATTAACCTCAACTTCTATGACTACTCCTGTGAATTAAATCCATGTCCTCTCTATGAACTATTTAGCATGATCACTCCTCCATTTAAGTTCTATGTTCTTCCTGACTACTGCTTTAAGTCAGCATGATCACCTTTGCTATGTAATCTGGCTCTTCAAACTTATGTGCTTGTTGTCTATTGCTTTTAACTAGCAATAATAAGCCCTATTGAGTCTGGCTAACTAACATGATTTCTTTACTGGTTTAACTTATTTGTTCCTGACTAATGATTCCTATGTTCCCAACCCCTGCTCCCTTCTCTGTGCAGTTGTTTGTTCTCAGCATGCCATAAGCATATCTAGTGATAACTAATAAACTAAGCTAAATATGGGCAATATGAGTCTTTGCTTTGAGACTTTGTGATTATGTTCTGTTTGTTGTGTGTCTGCTGACATCTTTGTTTTCAGAATGCTTCAATGATTTTGTTTCATTTCTAAAATGTTTTCACTTCTGAACTGTTTTACTTTTGAACTGTTTTCTAAAAACTATTTCTATTCTTTCAAGCACTATCTTCTACTCATACTCTCAGAATATCTAGGATCCTGCTCCTCTAGTGTGAGCACTGCCTAGGAGTCCAGGAGACTCCTCCGAACTCTGACACACTGGGGCTGGCCCTTCCACACTGCACAAAAACTATTTTTCTTTAAAAGGTCTTGGTGTGAGCATTGCCCGGGGTCCCCGAGGCCCTAGTGAACTTTGACGCACCAGGATGCTCCCTTGGATCCTACGAGATGTTGGCAATTCAAACTATGTAGAAGGCCTGGTCTTCCAGGTTTACTCTTGGGCCTATCCAGGCTCCTTATAGTATTGCAGTATTTATTATGTAATTTATTCACGTATGGTTTGTAATAAATAATACTTGTAAAATAGATATTGGGGATATTAGTAAATTTGAAGGGACTTATATATATATATATATATAAG
>ML246948.1:16349-53735 GCA_005239495.1 Nicotiana undulata
TATATATATATATATATATAGTGGGGAAATCGGTAGGAATCATGCTCTTAGGAATGTTATAATTATCTATATGCATTAGAAGCCATGCTTATAGGATTTTTATGCGCATTAGAAATCATGTTTACAGGTTCATCATACCATTTGTTCTAAACTTCTATTTTTCTCAAGTTCTGCATACTCACATCTCCGTTAGTAATCCTGTTTCTAGGTTGTTTACCAATGCTGCCTTCATAATCATGTTCGTAAACTCTCCTATGTGCATTAGAGATCATGTTCTAGGACCTTTATTGCACTCGTCTAGATATCATACATGCAATCAAATCATATGAAGTCAGTTTCCTCATTTTGAAATCATGCCTATAGTGAATAAACATAAAAACAGTCCCAACACCTAGATATCATGCTTATAGAGATAAGTACATAAAACCAATGCTGTTTGTGATTACTTCTCAACACCTAGACAGCATGCCTATAGGACATAATGAACCAAACTGCCTGCTTAAAATCATTTATTGGTTTATTATGGCTCTGACTAACGATTAGATATCATGTTTATAGGACATCTCTAGTCCACGCCTAGGCAAGCCTGTAGGACAACTAAAATCTTGAAATTGTAAAATTGCACTTTTTAAAATTGTTTGTAATTGCCCAGCTTCAGCAAGCCCTAAAATCAGTAGGCAAACTAATTAGGTGCCCAGTTTAAAGTATCTTAAAAACTGTTGTTTGAGACGTTCTATTGTCTACTTGTTTGTGGAGGTAAATGTGAGCCTTTAATTGTTCTGTTACATGACAGTCCTATTTGTTTTGTTTGTCGCCTAGATTTTATCCTTTTAAGTACTGTAGGTGAGTCTAGAACCACCATAATTAGAAGTCCTAAACACCTCCAGGACAATAGGCAAGGGACGTGCAATGCACGCATAGAGTACGTTAATTAGAATCGCTTATATAACCATAAATGGGAGGGTAATTAGGTAGTAAAGGATATGGTGAGTTGTGCGCCAATGTTGCGCGTAACACCTCTATTTGAGGAAAGTTTACCGGGTATTGCACAAAAGTGATCCTATAGGGTAATAAACTTACGACCCATTTATTCCAATTTTAATTATGCTTACGTGTTTAAATTGCTTTATCTCCTTAATGACTAATTCACAAAATGCGTTTGGCTGGGTGTCACGATCCAAATTTCTACTCAGGTCGTGATGGCACCCAACCCCGAAGTCAGGCAAGCCAACACTAGTTACTAACGAAATTACTTAAACAAATGAGATGTTCAAACACTTACCCAATTTTAAATTTAAGGAGTCCTTTACTAAAAGTGAGGAAATGGAGCAAGTTGATTTAAAATAACCCAAGATCATTTTCCAGCATAAACGGAATTAGCAAAATAATAGCGAATACTTTACGAGTGCCAAGACCTAGTGTCACAAGCCCACAAATAATAGAAATAGACAAAATGAATGTACAACTGTCTGAAAGGGGGTAGACAGAAATATCCCAAAAATAATAGAAGCTCCACAGTGCTGCTACAGAACGCCGGGAAGAGAAGCTCACCGTGTAGTCAAATCCCGATAGTACTCTCAGCAACGAACACCGAATAGTGACCAGGTGCAACAACCTTAGAACCTGTACAATTAAGTACATAAGTGTAGCATGAGTACATATAAACAAATATGTACCCAGTGAGTATCCCGTCTAAACTCGAAGAAGTAGTGACGAGAGGTAGACGTGTTACTCACTAGGGTCGTCATCAATAATATGATTTAATGAATCTAAGCAGTAATAACATTTATGGAAAGCAAGTAGACATGAAGCATCAGCATATAAAGATAACGATCTCCCTGCAAGGGCCAGGTAACAATATTTAACAAAAATCACAAGTTTCTTTCTCACAAAAAAATTTAATTGGTAAGAACAATAATAAGACTCTCAATCAAGCACATAACATATAATATGCCGAGGCGTACGGCCGAAGCGACGCAGAAATTTAAATGTGCACTGTCGAGGGTTGAGCGGCACGAACCATAGATGCATCTATTACCCCGCTCACGAATTGATCATGCGACACGGTTGACATAAATATAAGGCTACCCCGCTCACGAATTATACATGCGACACGGGTGCTCGTAGACATACACAGAATTATCAGGAAATTCAGGAATTTATCATGGATTATTCTTAAATTCAGGGATTTAAACACTTAAACTTACACATAGCTTCCGAAATTCTCATGTTAATTTCAAGGGTAATAAGAAACCAGGAACACAAGTAAGGATACAGGTAAGGCACATAGAGGCATGCTTGTGAAGTCCTAAATTCTACCCGACACAACAGAGTAGTAGCTACGCACGGACTCCCGTCACTTTGTGCGTATGTAGCCCCCGCAAATAAGGACAAACTCAATCGTTTACATTTACCTATGGGGACAATTCTCTCTTACAAGGTTGGAAAGGAGACTCACCTCGCGTAGAATCAACTTCCCGGTCAAGAACGCGCTCGAAACTCCAAATCTTACACCCGAGGACTCGAAACTAGTCAAATGATATATAAATATGTCAATGCATGCTCAAGGTATGGAAATTCTCCTACTTATTTAGTAAATTCACTATTCTTGAAGAAATCCCAAAATACACCCCCGGGCCCACATGCTCGGATTCCGAAAATTTTCAAAGATAACACTCACCCATAGCCTAAGAGTCATTAATATATAATTTTTATATGATTTCATGGTAGAAAAGTGGTGAAACTCCCTAAAGTTCATAAACCCTAGGTTTTCACTCTAACCCCTATGATTTCCACTATTTAGATGTTAATCTACCTAAGTTTTGGTGTAATAATCTAACATTTTAGTAGAATTTACTTACCTCCTGCGGAATTAAATCCGCACCTGCGGAATTCCCGCACTTGCGAGGCTGGGACCGCAGGAGCGGTCCCGCACCTACGGCTGGGCAACCGCACCTGCGGTCACACCAGATTAGGTGCACCAGCTGCAATTTCAGCTGGTTTTTGGCCTCGTGTGGTGTCCGGGAGGCACCTGGGCCCATCCGAGCCCCCGTCCAATTATACCAACAAGTCCTAAATCATAATACGGACTTGTTCGAGCCTTTAGAACACCCGAAACAACACTAAATCTCAAAATCACCCCTCAAAACCCCTAGTATCAAACTTAAGAACTTCTAAGTTCTTGAATTCGGTTCCAATGCGCAGAACCGACCTATGCTACTCGGAATGACACCAAATTTTGCAGTCAAGTCATGAATGACATAACGGAACTATTCCCGGTCTCGGAATTTCGTTCGGACTTCGATAACATAAAATCACGTTCCAACCCAAATTTCAAACTTAAGGAAACTCTATTTCGCTATCTGCCGTTGAAACGCTTCCGGGTCATAAAAACCCATTCCGAACATACATACGAGTCCGAAATCATCATACGAAGCTACTGGAATCATCGAAAATCGATTCCGAGATCGTTTACTCAAAATGTTGACCGAAGTCAAACTTGGCTTTAAAAGCCAACCTTAAAGAACCAAGTGTTCCTATACTATTCCAAACACTTTCAAATCCCGAACCACCCGTCCCAACAAGTCACAAATCACGATAAGTCGCTACAGAAAGTCTTATTTAAGGGAACGGGGTCCGAATGCGCAAAACGACCGGTTGGGTCATTACACTGGGACCCACCGTTGTGGACTTCGAGGGGTGCCTAACACCTTCCCCTCATGGTAATTTCGAGCCCTTACCCAATCTCTGGTAATGTAAACTGATTTTATGAGTTATTTGCATTGGGTGCCCTAACGCACCCTAAATCCGTTAGTTGGCGACTCTTTAGTTTCCTTACACCTTTCCCACAAGGAAATGAGTTGTCCCACAGAATGTCGAAACCCGGACTCCGCAGAGGAAAAAAGGGGGCGCGACAGCTTCTACAAAATTTCTCTCTCTAAAATCGACATTTCCACAGGTCCAAATAATTCGTTAGTTTAATTTGACTTTCCATAAAGTTATGGCCATTGTACCAATGCCACAGTGCAGAAGACTCAAGTTCCCGCATTTTATTTATTTGAATTTTTGGTATTTTCCCAATTCTTAGCCATAGTGTAAATTGAAACCTTAAGACTTGTTTTTAATTAGCTTGGTCGATACTACCTCCGGCTCAAAATAAGTGAGTTTTTGGTTGTTTTCATACAGATTAAGAAATTCACCTTTTAATATTAATTAGCAATAAAATTGACCATATTAACATTTATTATCTCACATAAACACTCCTAACACATACTCCAACACTATTTACTCCAAGGACAATGTAGGAAAAAATAATAATTAATTCATTCTTCAAATATGAAAAAATCACTTATTTTGGATCATAAAAAAAATGTCAAAAATCACTTATTTTGGACCGAAGGGAGTATATAATTTTGACATATTTTGATATTGACAAATATCATTGAGGTGTTGGAAACCAATTTGTTTAGATTGTACTTAAAGAATTACTTTCAAGCCAGATTCTTGACAATAATGTTTTCTTTTTAAATGATCTTCATATCTTTGCTTATTTCTAGTCGTTCGATTTATTATTTATTATTTCAAGCTTGGTTATTTAGGTTAATATCATGCTAGACCTTAGTTACGCACATCTACAAGATAAGTACAATCTATGGTCTTGAAACCCAAAAGTCCATTAAAGATTTGTTGGAGGTACTCTACCCTAAATTACATATTCCATTGAAGAAGAATCTCAATAATCCCATGAGTTATAGTAACAAAGAGATCAAGACATCGAATAACGTATTTCTCAAAATTGAAGTGAGCAAGAGAAGTCTTCCTCGAGCCTAATTCGAAAATCGGCCAGATGCTTTTTGACAGTTATATACTTCAAGGAGATCCATACAATTACATCTCTTGAGAGATACGCCATTTTGTCCATCGATAGAAGAAACAAGAAGGAGAGATCAAGAGAAACATATTACCCACTTTCATGTCAAATACATCCTTAGGAGGTCCGCATCATCCTACGTTCGAGAAATACGTTGCTTCGGCTATCGAATCACGGAGATCAATCTGACAAGAAGAATCAAGGAAATTAATGGAATTATATTTACAAAAATATTAATAAAATATATTATTCTTTTATTTTTGTGATTGCACTTTATTTTCCGTACATCGAAAATTAGTTGCAAACTCCTCTAAACTTTCATTTATAAACTGTATACGGCTAAAATCGGAAAGCCCAATTTTATGACCTTTATGACATTTCGTGCCCGACCTCGGGAAGCTCGAAGAAGAGTCGAAGCTTGACACTGTGGAAACATATCGAAGGCTCCTTATGCTCGACCTCGGAGCAGTATAAATCGATGACCATCATGGAAATGCGGGAAATTCCCAAGGTCACGTGACTAGAGCTGACCATGTCTGTAAGAATAGTACAAGTCCGTACCAAGTCATTAAATAGTTGTACCAGCTGCATTTCTTTGTTATAATTACATATGTACTATGTTGGGACTCCCCCTCCTATATAAAGGGGACCCTTGTCATTTTTGGCACACATGATATTCAATACAACAAGAGGAACATTCCCTGCCGTCTAACTTAAACATATCCCACGTTTGTTCTACAGATTTATAGCTTCCCATTTATTGTATTCATTAACTAATCTTAATTTATTGCTCGTTATTGATCATAATGGGCCACCCTCGAGGCCCCCTATATCGTTATTTCCTGATCGATTGTCCCCTGTTAAGCATACTAGCTCGAGCTCGAGGCCCAACTTTAGCTAGCTCGAGACCCCGTCTCACAACTGTTTGGTTTTCATAACATTACTATCCCTTGTTTTTATCTCCTTTTCCTAACTCACGCTTCGCATATATTTCCTAACAACTGGTATTAAAATAAATCACATATTTTTAGAACCAAAAAATCAAATATAATTGTAATTACCATTTTCAAGGTAAATAGTTTAGCGCCCACCGTGGGGCTAAAAATAATAGTGATTGTTTTAGTTTTGGTTTACTAAAAACACAAGTTATTCTTCACACTTTTTCTTGTCCAAGAATCTTTGGTTTTAGGTAAAAAAATGTCTAACTCGGTGAATGCACATAAAAACAATGGTCCTGAGGATCATGGAGAGAACGGTGTAGTTGTTTCAGGCGCCGGTGTACCACTGCAAAACCCTGAGGACGCACCAGCGCCGATCCCCGTGGACATGGGCTCATGCAATGCCCAACATGTCGATATAAGCTCTCGTACCAAAGGGAGTATACGCCGGGGAAACAAACATGAAGCACAGAAAATTCCAGCTCGGGATGATAGAGAAGTTAGCCTTCACATCATTTTTGAAATGTTACATGCGCAACAGGTGGTAATTTCTCAGCTACAAAGCCATAAAAAAGCTCCAAGCATAGCACCACCGGAAGCGGCTCCTCGAGTCGAATAGGCATTAGAGAGGTCGAGCAAACCCGAGTCAGCAGCCGACCCCACTATTATGAAGATGCTCGAGGACCTCACAAAGAGGATTGAATCAGGCAAATAGAAGATAGAAGCTAACAACAAAAAGGTGGAGACCTAAAACTCGAGGGTCGATCAGATCCCGGGCGCACCCCCGATTCTGAAGGGTGTAGATTCAAGAAGTTCGTGAAAAAGCCATTCCCATCGAGTGTTGCTCCAAATCCCATCCCGAAGAAGTTCAGAATGCCTGATATCCCGAAGTACAACGGGACCTCGAACCCCAATGAGCAAATCACTGCTTACACTTGTGATGTAAAAGGAAACGACTTGAAGGACGACGAGATTGAATCCGTCGTGCTGAAAATATTCGGAGAAACACTATCAAAGGGGGCCATGATGTGGTATCACAACCTACCCCCAAATTCAATAGGTTAATTCGCCATGCTGGCGGACTCTTTTATAAAGGCACATGCCGGTGCCATCAAGTTCGCTACAAGAATGTCAAGCGTTTTCAAAATCAAACAAAGAGAAAACGAGTTGCTAAGGGAATTCGTATCTCGCTTCTAAATGGAGAGAATAGAACTACCACCAATCTTAGATGAATGGGCAGTGCAAGTCTTCCCTCACAGCTTGAATGAACAAAGCTCCATAGCTTTGAAGCAACTAAAGCAGAATCTGGTCGAGTATCCCACTGTAACTAGGGCGGATGTCCACAACTGGTATCAGTCAAAGATCAGGGTCGAGGACGACCAGTTGGGAGCCCCCTCGGGTTCAGTGTATCCTAGCAGGATCTTAGCGAAGGAATCAAGGTTTCTAGAGAGAGAACCGAGGCCAAGCAAGGAAAGGTACCAACCATACACCGAAGATCGAAGGAACGCCCCGAGGCGCAATATACCTCGAAATGATCGAAATATGGATCGAGGTCAGAATTCTTCGAGACTCGTGAACAATATCGGATTCAACGGACACACAGGGCCGGTGGAGGTACCTCAGTTATCTGAGTACAACTTCAACATTGATGTTTCAGACATCGCATCGGCCATAGCTAAAACCAAAGATACCAGGTGGCCAAAAACCTTACTATCGAATCCTTCGCAAAGGAACCCTAACCTGGTATATGAATTTAACGGCACTCACAGTCATAGAATCGAAGATTGCAGACAGCTCCGAGAAAAAGTAGCCCGATTTATCAGTAAAGGTCACCTTTGAGAGTTCCTCAGCGACCGAGCTAGAAATCAATTTCGGGAAATAGAAGCGAACAGGAAGAACGAACCAGAAGAACCACAACACATCATCCACATGATACTTGGAGGAATTGACGTCCCACAGAAACCCGTTTTCAAGCGAACAAAAATATCCATCACCAAGGAAAAGCGAACTCGGAGTTACATACCTGAGGACGCTCTCACATTCAGCGAAGAGGACAACGAGACCCTGTCTCAGCCTCATAATGACGCATTGGTAATCTCTTTTCTTTTGAACAAATTTCAAATTAAACATGTGCTCGTGGATCCAAGTAGCTCGGCCAACATAATCAGGTCGAGAGCGATAGAACAACTCGGGCTGCTCAACCAGATCGTTCCCGCCTCTCGAGTCCTCAATGGATTCAACATGGCGAGCAAGACCACGAAATGGGAGATCATCCTCCCAGTCAACGTGACCGGTACAACCCAAGATACCAAGTTTCATGCCATCGAAGGTGACATGAGGTACAATGCCTTGCTCGGAAGGCCATGGATACACTGCATGAGAGCAGTACCGTCAACCCTTCATCAAATGATGAAGTTTCCAACAAAGGTCAGAATAAAAATAGTAAACGGCGAGTAGCATGCAGCAAGAGAGATGTTCGCGGTGCACGATTTGGCACCGGCATCAACGCCTTCTACACTGAAGGAGCCAAAGGACAAGCAAACAACCAAGTAGCAATCATGAGCTACATTCTCGGCTATACCCGAATGAACTAATAAAGGACCGTGTCACGTCCTCGAACGAGCAGTTGAATCATATCGAGGTTCAAACTCCATCACCGCTGAGGTATAACCCTCTTCTATTTTGTTTACGTTTAACACTAACTTATGTGCAGGTGTTCGATTAAGAGGAATCGAAGCACCCTCCAGCTCGAAGACCTTAGGTTTTAAAGCATGTGTTGTGCTCTTTTTCCCTCAGATCAGATTTTATCCCAAATGGGTTTTACCGACGAGGTTTTTAACGAGGCAACATCTATATGCTACCTATGGAGAACTCATCAAGTATTCAAGACTTGTCTTCGATCAACCTCAAATACTGGGGGAATCCCTCCGGGATATCGCCTCCTTGAAGAAATTGAAATATCCCAAAGAGGGTCTCGACAGGAGAATGATGTATCGGACCAAACAGTCAAATGAACCGTATTCGCGTAGAATAATCAAATTGTTGACGGCGAAAACATGTATGCTTGTACCAAGTAATCAAAGTAGTATCTTTTATCATCAAAATACTTCATTCTTCAAAGAAGTTTACTGTTCTAGCAAGAAACGGCCCCAGGGCCGAAAATGCCCGAACACTAGGAAACTGTCGTCGACATTCAACTCACCGAGCCATACAAACTTGGAATCGTAAGCCCTCAACGAGGAAACCCCTAGATCATAAGACCTTGATAAGGCAACATCTAAGTACAATCCCTCAACGAGGCAACGTAAAAAATGTGTGCCCTCTATGAGGCAACACCAAATCTGCATCGAGCCACCAAGAAATCTAACCCATAAGACCTCCATGAGTCAACTTCGAGTTTATAAGACCTCCATGAGGTAGTATAAAACTTATAAGACCTCCATGAGGCAACTTCGAGCTTATAAGACCTCCATGATACCACATCGAGCTTATAAGACCTCCATTACGCATGCTAAAGAAATTATAAGACCTCCATGAGGCAACACCAAGTTTATATGACCTCCATGAGGCAATACCAAGCCTATAAGACCTCTACGAGGCATATCTAAATTTGTAAGACCTTAAAAAGGCATAATCCCTATATTAATGTCAAGGATATATATTCAAACTTGTAAGACCCCTTAAAAGGCATACCCTTTTTACTTCGAAAAGAACCGGTTAATCAGGCAACCCTCGACATAAGCAGAAGAGTTTTGATCATATGAGCTCCAAGTAATAAAAAGGCTTCGAAACAATCGAACTTCGAGCAAACCTTACAAGGTGCTTGTCTATCGTCGCACATCGGCACATAATCGAGGTTCTTATTGAGCCATCGAGGAGTCGGATGAACACAAAAACTTCAAACAGTCTTTAGCGAGGGAAATCTATAGCCATATCGGAGGTCGCATTGACCCAATGCGTAAGAGCCTAAGCGCCAGCCTAATGGGCCTTAGGGCCAATCTAATACAAGCTTAAGGGCCAACGCGTAAGAGCCTAAGCGCCTGCCTAGAGAGCCTCAAGGCCGATCTAAAACAAGCCTAAGGGCCAATGCGTAAGAGGCTAAGCGCCAGCCTAAAGAGCCATAGGGCCGACTTAACAAACCTAAGGGTCGATGAACTCGAGTCGAAATTCGACTCGAAGACTGAGCCCTAAAGAGGTTAACTACCAACTATTGCCTATTGCTCATCGAGCATAAAAACCCAAGGATTTCATTTCGAAGTCAAACTCATCAGACTAATCATTGTCGAGCATCAAAATTCAAAACAAAAACAAAGACACAAGCAAGCGGAAGTTCACACAAAGGGAAAATCGAAAGGTTTCTTTTTATATATGTAATGATACAAAAATAAATTTATGATGCTCTCGCAGTAGAGTCTTATACAAAGAATCAGAAAGAAAAGGCCTAGTCTACCATCGGGAACTTAGTCTTTCTTCTCCTCGGGTACTGCAGCTCCAGCGGTTTCCTTGGGACCAGCTCCCTCATCGGCCCCTTCCTCGTTGTCTTCAGTATCAGAAATGAGGAACTTGGCATCGAACTCATCCGCGTTGTCCTAATCTATCTACTTAGAGAGATTGAAGCCCCTAGCATGAACCTCCTCGAGGGTTTCCCTTCGAGATTTGTATCGGGCGTAATCATTGTTCAGTCCCTCTCGATCAAAAGCCTCCCTGAGCTTCATACGAGCCTCAACAGCATCTTTCAGATTAATGGACACCTTCTTCTCTGCTTTTGCTCGGACCTCTTCATCTTCGGCTCGAGCATCCACGACCTCAGCCTTCATCCTCAGAAGGTCTGTCTCGAGCTTAGCAATCTTGATCTTCTGAACCAAGTGGCTTTCTCGAGCATTGCGAAGTTGTATCTCGAGGGCAGAGGCCTTGGCCAAAGCATTCCTCTCGGCCGCAGCATGAGCATCTATCTGTGCTCTTAATTAAATGTGATCGGAGTTAACCTGATCAATTTTTCCCCGAAGGCGTTCCAATTTCTCCGTCTTCCTCTGCAACTGAGATACCAAAATGTTAATCTTCGAGGATAGGAGATGAAGTCAGAATTCCCCCAAATTAAAAGTTACCTGTTTCTTGAGGTTGCCTTCGTATTCATGACTTTGATTCAGCTCGGATCGAAGATATATCAACTTGCTTGCCTTCTTATCACAAAGGAGTCTGAGAGACTTCTTCCCCTCCAAAGCTATCTGCAACCTAGCTTCGCAGCAAAGCAGCTCGGACTTGAGTTTGTCGAAGGCCTATGAAAAAGAAACTTCAGGGTAATAGATGAAAACACGAAGCTCAAAAAGCCACAAAGTTCACTGAAGTTCACTACAGAACAAAGCCGCTGGGCCTCCTCAAAGGTCGACCGCGCATTTACCGGTCTAGTCCCATCGGCCGTAGTTGAACCACTCAGAATGGGGACACGATCACTCGGAACTCTATTTGATCTAGGCGGCCCCTGGCCCCGAACATCCCTCGAAGTACCTTCGAAGGAAGAAGAAGGTGGTGGCAAAGGACCTTCACTCTTTCCTCCTCGAAGAACATCCCCTCCGAGGTTTGAGACCCCAGGTTTATCCGGTTCAGTCTCCTCGGGAGACTTCTCGATCCTGGCCGCTGATGTGGTGCTATCCCCTTCGGTCGCATCACCGCTCGAATACCGGCCGATGAACACAAGATCTTCCCCAGTGGTTGCATCTTCTTCATGCCTCCGGGCAGGCCTCGCCTCACTATGAATATCCTTGTCCCCCAAGAATCCCTTCTGTTTGTTATCATTCTTTGGCCCCGAAGCCGACGACCCTTCCTCTTCTTCAAGAGGGAACGGTCTCATCTCAGAAAATTCTCCAATGCTTGCAACAAAGAAATTAGTAAACCCAAAGAGAAGTATTCCTTAAGAAAGGAATCATACGGCACTTACCATGGTATTTTGCTTTCCACCTTCCCTTTGACAGGTCTCGCCACTTTCGTTCATCATATGTTGAACAAGATGCCAGTTTTTGAGTCCAATCCGCTAGATCGAGGACCTCGTATGGCAACCACGAGATTGCTGCCGAGAAAAAAAGAAAACATTGTTACGGAATCTAACTCCACTAAGAACAAAAGATGGTAAAGTACAGCGTATCACTTACGTGTAAAATTCCATTCCTCGGGAAACGACAGGAATTTCGTAGGAATAATATCGACAGTCCTTACTCAGACAAACCGACTCATCCACCCCCGATCCATATCCTCTTCATCACTGGCAATAAAGGGCCTGGTGGATCGACGTCGTAGAGTGATCACACCTCGGTAGTGTAACGACCGATATAGCCAGATGAGGTGGCTAAGGGTGAACACGAGCTCAGCCTTCTCAGCAAAGAATCTTATCATCAGCACTATCCTCCAGAATGATGGGTGGACTTGAGCCAAAGTAGCTCGATATTTTTGACAAAACTCGAGCACGACTCGGTCAAGATGGCCTAACATAAAGGGGTACGTATATACGTTCAAGAACCCCTCTACGTGGGCCATGATGCCCCTTTCCTGGGAGAGTACCTAAAACATCACCTCTTCTCCCCCATCCACAGTCTCTCTTCAAAATCTTGAGGTGTCTCTCTTCTATTGAGGGTACGAACCTTGATGCATGCTCTCGATGGCCCAGAACATCGAGAGGTCTCTCCAGAGTAAAATCCTTCCTCGAGGCAAAACAACTCGAAGTTAGCTCGCAAGACGCCGGCAGTGTACCACCAACTGGGAAAGAAGCAGAGGTGGAACCTTCCCCTTCCTGGTGAATGGATTTGGGCACCACAACCATGACTATTTGCAACGAGAAAAAGAGGTTGAAATCTCGGGAAAAAGGTTTGAACGAAAATGGTAGAAGAGCTGAGAGAAGAAAAAGAACTCTAAAGAGAAAAACTAATTTTGAAGAACGACAAAGCCCTCAATGAAGAGGAAACAAATATATATAAGAAGAAGCGGCGACTATTCATTTGTTGTGATAGCCAATCAGCTCTAACATAACCATTATGACTTTTTGGGAAATGTACCGGCGGGGCCACCACGATCACTTCACGGTCACATCACAAAAATGATGCCATCATGCGAAGATCGAAGGATCGGAGGGTCAAATCCACCCCTGGCTAAACCGACCCCGGGAAGGTATGTAACTGAAATCAGAACAGTCTGATCTCGAGGATCTCCGTTACTCAGTTCGGGCTCGAAGGAGCTGAGTTCACATTCGAAGATTAAATTTTGCATAGACAATAAAATGCAAAGTTTTGAAGACATGAAAATGAAGAGATCATTTGCATTCCCAAAAATACATTTACAAGAGTGCTTTACAAGACTCCCCCGAGAAGCACATATACAAAAAAGAAGAAGTGAAAATAACAAGTAGGCCTATCCTTCGCCCTCACCACTGCCCAAGTCACTTCTAGAGCCCTCATCTGAAGTAGTCGGGATTGCTGATTCTTCCTCCAAGGCCTTGGTTTCTTCAATCTCGATAGAGAGATCGAAACCCCTGGCATGCACTTCCTCAAAGGCTTGCCTCCTGGCTTCCAAGCGAGCATGAGCAATGGCCCGAGCAAGTCTAAGATCGGCCTCTTCGGAAATCTCTCTGGCCCGATCATTGACCGTGGAGACATCCCTTTTGTATGAAGTTATGAATGTATCTTCCTCAGACTTAGCCGCGGATAATGCGGAAGCCTCCTCTTGAGCTCCTCGAAGAAGACCCTGAGTCGAAGCTAGCTCTCCCCGAAGAATGTCTCTCTTCGAGGCTACAGTATCATTATGCCGCTTCAGCTCGAGGATCTCGACACCCTTGGCCACGATTTCTTCCCGGAGCTGCCCCGCTAAGGCATCCTTTTGCTCAATATGCAAATGCCGAACTTAGGTAGTAAACACCAAGTTATAACCGCGAAATAAGAGTTCAGGAATACCAAGTTACCTGCTCGATGAAGTTAGCCCTCTCCTAGAGCGCTTTCTCTGAGCCTGCCCGTAGGTCGATCAACTCCTCCTCTTTTCGGGCATATAAAGCCTTCAACTCGTTTGACTTCGATGTGAGATTCTCAAGCTCCTCCTCACGACAAGTCAGCTCATCTTGTAGCTTGGAGAAAGCCGGGTCATACAACTTCTTAACCTACAACACAAAGGAAGAAAGTTAGAAAAACAAGAATGAAAACTTGAAGCACAAATAGTATGTCACGAAGATCACCTGCTTTTGGAGTCTCTCAGCCTCCTCGAGACAAATGGGAGCATCCCGATCGACATCTTATTCAACACCGACAAAATAGTCTTTGAACACATCGTCCCCTCCCTGAGAGATCCCCGCATTGGGAGCATCCCTGTTCTGGGCATCGCGCATCTGCCCTGGTGAAAACGATGGGCCCGATTGCAAATCATTCAGGGCATCGACCTCTATCGGGGCCTCCTCTCGCCCTCTAAGAGTCTCAGAATTGGCTCCCCAACTGGGCGTTCATCAGTACAGGTCGTATCATGTCCGACGATTGACTCAGGAGTGCACCAAAACCCTCCTCGAGTGTCTCATCAACACGAGGTGGGTCCGCATCGGCCACCTCTGAATCAACAGTCTTCTGCCCAACAACTCTCAAAGCATAAGTGTTTCGCCTTACCCTTTGTACCAAAAGGCGATTATCGTCATCTTCGTCTTCAATACGAAGACTTTCTGCAACTGCCGAGGTCAAGATCATGGCATTGGTTTTAGGCTTCCGAGCCTTGGGTTTCTTTGATTTCGGAGCGTATGTCGGCGTCTCCTTCTTCCTCTTGCTGCCGTTGGCAGGTTTTTTGTCCTCTTCTTCGCCAGGAGGAGGCAGCCTCATTGAAACGCCTTCTCCGAGGCCTGCACAAACATATAACATGAGACATATCTCCATGAAGATCTACTCATAAGAAATCTAGAAGTGACAGTGGTTAGAGCATACCGTGATTCTTGGCCTGCCATCGCGTCTTGGCCAAATCATGCCTAACACGTTCATTAAACGGAGAGGCAGAATCCAAGAGTTTAACCCAACCCGGGAGATCCTTGACTGCACCGAGGAACCACACGGTGGTTGTGCAATCAGAAGAGAATCAAGCAAAAAAGAAAGGGATCAGTTCGAAAGAATAAAAAGAGATGATAAAACATGCTCGATACGGGGACACTTACGCTTCATGTTCCATTCCTCCGGGAATGGCGTCCTCTCAGCGGGGATAAGGTCCGAAGTCCTGACTCGAACAAACCGGCGCATCCATCCCCGGTCTTTGTCCTCGTCGATGCAGGCAAAGAATGCTTTGGCAGATCGACGTTGCAACTTGACTAAGCCCCCTCCCTCTATCGGCGAAAAAGAAGAAGAGTCTATGGGGCCGAGAGTAAAAGGGTATGTGTAGACACTAAGCAATCCATCTTTGTACGTGACTATGCTCTCCTCAGCTTTGGGGATCTTAATTTGTACTGACTCCCCCCAGCGACAGTCTGTTCTTACTCTCTCCACTCCGGATATTATGTTGATATATCTAGACATGGGCTCGCATCGGCCTAGTGTCGAAGGAGGTCTATCGATAGTGAGATCTGTAATTGTATCGAAATCGCTAGGTGTGCATTTCTCGATACTCGGTGGTGTCTTAGCTTTGCCCTTGGACGGGCGTGCAGAAGAAGAGGTGCCTCCTTTCTGAGTTACCGTTTTAGAAGTTTTTTCCATAACTATATCAAAACTTCCGGGAACAAAGATGAAGAAACAAGCACAAAAGGCAGGTGAATGTAGAAGGGGTTGGAAGATAGCTCTAAAACTTGAAGATAATGGTACAAGTATGGATGGCGTGCAAGTGTGGTATTTATAGAAGTCATATGGGCAATGTTTGAGAAGCGGAAAAGTCAAACCAATGACGGGTTGTGGGCTTCTCGGTAATCGTGCTGATAGCGACCTTTACACAACTTTTGGGTCATGTTATTTAATGCTATGATCGGGCTGACGTCATGATGAGAGCATCGGAAGGGTAAGAGTTTAAGACCGTTTCTTACCATATCACTCTAAGAAACGCGGGGACTATCTGTACACGGCCGAAATCGAAGAGACCGATTTCGTGTTATTTATGACTTTCCACTATCTTCCCTCAAAAGTCTCGAGACACGGCTCGAGGGTCTCCTATGCTCGACCTCGGAGCGGCAGAAATCGACAACAGTCAGAAAGAGCGGAAAACATCCGAAGGGTACGTGTCTTAAAGTTGACTAGGTTTGCAAAAATAGTACAAGTCAGTACCGTGACATAAAATAGTTGTACCAGCTGCATATCTTTGAAATAAATTCTTATGTACTATGTTGGGATTTTCCCTCCTATATAAATGGAACCCTTATCATTTTTTGCACACATGATATTCAATACAAGGAACAAGAACATTCTCTGCTCTTTAACTCAAACATTCTCCATTATTGATTCCCTTGATTTATTGCTTACATTTACTTCGTTTCGTTCATTATTCTTCATTTGTTACTCATCATTGATCATAAATAGCCTCCTTCGAGGCCGACAAAACTGTTATAGCTTCATTTCCCGTTCACCATTAGACCCGAGCCTCGACCTCGAGTACTTATCTCGGCCAGCTCGGAACCCCCGACTTAAGGCAGTCTGGTTTGCTTGTCCCAATTTTATATCACTATTATCTCGTTTCTTTAACTCACATTTAGCACCTATTGCTTAACAACTAGCATTAAAATAAATCACATATTTTTAGAATCACATAATCGAATTTAATTGTAATTACCATTTTCAAGGTAAACATATTCAAGAAGATCCACACAATTCCTTCTCTCGAGAGATACGCCATTTTGGCCATCGATAGAAGAAACAAGAAGGAGAGATCAAGAGAAACATATTACCCGACTTTCATGTCAAATATATCCTTAGGAGGTCTGCATTATCCTATGTTCGAGAAATACGTTGTTCCAGCTATCCAATCACGGAGTGTAATCCGAAAAGAAGAATCGAGGAAATTAATGGAATTATATTTAAAATTAATTAATAAAATATATTCTTCTTTTATTAATCACTTTATTTTCCGTACTCCTAAAAAAAGTTGCAAACTCCTCTAAACTTTCATTTATAAACTTATATAATTCCAAAAGAAAATTAGAGAGAATCAGTAAGAATGAAATGTGAAGAAAATCCAATCCATTGACAGAAGAACTTTAAAAAATAGAGCCATTTAAATTCTTATGAAAGGTACACCAATAAAATAATATAGAGTTCATTATCAAAGAGAAAGCTCTAGCTAATGACTAGAACATTAACATAATCATTAACAGAAAAACCTTACAAGTGCATAAATAAAAGAACACAAATTGACAAATTTTAAAAGAAAAAGAATGCAACAATTACGTCTCAAACAACGTGCAACTCTAGCTTGAGACCTGAAGAGCAGCGTGTCTGGTTAGTAGATATGAAGTAGTAAGCCCCAGATTTGTCAAGAGTAATTGATGTGCGCCCACTGTTATCTTTTGTGTAAGTTTTGACACTATCACAAAGTGCGTAGCTTGAAATATCCACTGAAGCCACATCTGTCAATTTTGGGTGGTAGATGAAACCTGTCAACGTATCATAAGCTGTTAATTTGATTCTTTCTTTTGTAAATAAAGTAAATAGAAATTAAATCAAGTATTAATCTTCTATATCAGGTTAAATTAAATTTCAGTACTACAAAAGTTCATAACAATGTTAGAAAATAGGAGTAGCATTTTCTCTGTCCTAATTTATGTGTTATACTTTTCTTTTTAATTTATCCTTTTTATTTAAAAATAATTCAACTTTAAACGTCTTACTTTACCCTTAATAAAATGATTTATAGTCATACCAAATTTTATTTTAAATCACAAATTTACAAATCTTTCCTTTCTTAAAGTCCGTGCAAAATTAAAACCCCACAAATTAGGTCGAATGGAGCAATAATAGTTAAATTCATATATATGTCCTATCATATTAGCTATCACACCTTTTATGTGAATAGCTCATCCCATTATTTTAGCATAAAATTATTCACGTACTAATTAATACCCAACCAAAATTTTATTCCGAAATCATTATCCCTTATTCCACCGATAAAACGACTCTATAGATTATGTCATCACAGATAAAATGAGACATTTAAACCTAAAAAGTTCTAAAGCTCAAAATAAATACGTGTCATTATTATTTGTGTAACAGACTGAAAAGGAAAAGCGTCGGAAAAAATAGTTGTTAAGCAACACTTACGAAGAACATCTCCAACCTGAAAGCTTTTCCCATAAGCCCAATGATGATAATCAACGCCTGGACTCCATCCTTTTCTGCCTCCAACCACGTACTCTTTGGCAAAGCTTGGCACAACAATACTCAAAATGAAGAAAATGCACACAAGTTTAATACCAGAACTGGCCATTTTCACTAAGCTAGAGCTCTTTCTATTTCCTTTCTAACAAAGGAGATTGGAGTATTAGAATAGAGAGAGAAAGAGAGAAAATACACAGATTAAGGCAGGGCATTTAAGTTTGTTTTTATAGAGATGTCGAGGAATCCTAGTTGCAATATTTTAACATTTATGTTTCATTTCGAAACGTACCTCTTCTGCTTGTTTATTGATCAACTCTCTGCACGCAAGTATACTAAATTGGCTTCAATTATGAGCGGTTTATAGCCAGCACGACGATCACATTGAGTAGCATGGCCATTAGCAAAGGAAAACACATGATTTTCTGGTTCTCTTTGTTTTTTTTCTTTTTTATTTCAGTTTAAGTTATATGCACGGACTATGCAAATATCTTTTACGCTATTACTGAATTTTAATATGTTAGCAGGCCAGTTACCATTTTTAGGTTATCATTTGAAGTTTATCATAGAGATATACCTCCAAATAACCTTATAAATAACATAATTTTGAAAATGTATTTTATATGGTCGGTTTATTTTGATAAATTATGATCTTTTTTCTTATTTAATTATTCAAAGATGTATTCACCCTTGTTTATCTAGAAAATAGTAATAACAATTATATTTGATTTGTGGTTCTAAAGATATGTGATTTATTCCAACACTAGTAAATAAACAAGAAATATTAAATGTAAATGAGAAGAAATGGTGAAGCAAACCAGCGTTGCTAGAGAAACAGGGACCTCGAGCTCGATATTCTCGGGGGCCTCGAGGTGAGTTAAGAGCAATGAAGTAAGAACAATAAAGTAAAAGCAATAAAGCTGAAGAACAATTCTGAGCATAGTAAACGAGAAAAGTAGTATAGAATGTTCTATTGGCAGTGATGAGATCATGTTTACAAATGATTGGGGCCCCCTTTATATAGGAGGGGAAAATAAGATATCTTTTTGTTTACAGTAAAAAATGTTATTGGTACAAGTGTATAATCGCCTAGTACGAATTCATATGAACCAATCCTGAAATTTATGCCTTGACCTTTATACCCTTGAGAAATTCTCACTCTTTCTTGAGTATCATCAAAATGATACTGCCTCGGAGTAGGTCGTGTTAGGCCTTCGATTTGCTCTCTCGAGGTGTGCATTTTCAGATCGGGTTCGACCTTACTTCGAGTCGTCCAAGCTCGGGCTCGAGACACAATTGAGGCTTCAAAATCGGGCTCTTCGATTTCGCTCGTATACAAATAGTCTCCGCGTTTCTTAGAATGAAAAGATAAGAAATGATTTGAATTCCCGAAGTCCTTGATGATGACATCATTCCTATGACATAAGCGTTGAAATGACTGAAGCGTCCCGTCGGTTCTCTTCCCCAAAAAGCATTAAGTGCACGTCATTGCCGGTCGACCATCAATATCAGTGAACAGTAGCCGCCTCTCTCTATATATACTCATTTTCACTTCTCATTAAGAACTTTTACATTTTGCGACGCCTCTTTTCCTTCCTAAGTTTCCATTTCACTGCCGATTCCTCCGCCGTATTAGCTCAAAAACATCGCCGGCTAATTCATTTCTTTCTTATTCTTCTAAAGAACCGATGGAAAAGACTTCCAAGTCCGTTCCTCAGAAAGAAGGAACCTTCACTTCTACTTCCCATCCGGCCGGTGGTAAACCGCCGGCACTACCCGAGATCGTACCGAGCAAGTTTTCCTTAAAAAAGGACTTTATAGTCGAGAACCCTTTTGATGTTCCCGGCCGTCGAGAAGATGCATCGAGGTACATAAGGTCAATTGAGAAAAAGCACCTCGATGCTGTGAGGAGAGAGTTCAAATGAGAGGAGAATGTTGTTTCGCAAGTACCTTCTCGTGAGGATGACATCACAACTTACGTAGGGGTTCCTGAGTGTGTATACATACCCCTTTATGTTAGGTCCCCTCAACCCGCTCGTGCTTGAATTCTGCCGAACATATCAAGTCACCCTGGGCCAGATTCATCCATCCTTTTGGCGGATCGTAATGATGATGAGGTTTTTTGACGAAAAGGTTGAGCTCGAGTTCACCGTCAGCCACCTCATCCGATTATATCGACCTCAACATTTTCGAGGTTTGATCAAACTCCAATGCCGAACGACCAAGTCCTTCTTCGCTAGTAACGACTAAGACAGGGATCGAGGTTGGATGAGCCGGTTCATCTGGGTGAGGACCGTTGATGTTATTTCCAAGTAGCTTCTGTCGTTCCCCGAGGAATGGAACTTCGAATGTGAGTGGAATTCTTTGCTTTAGTACTTTCCATTATTTTTGCTAAAATTCGCATAATTATTCTTTTCCCTTTTCCATAGCGGTCCCGTGGATCCCTAATACGGTCCTCGACCTCGAGGAATGGATTCGCAAACAAGGTGCTAGTTCACCATACAACAAACGTAAGTTGCGGGACTTTTCAAAGGGCAAATGGGAAGCGAAACACCACGGTATGTGTTATAATATTCATTTCCTTATCAAGAATACCTTTCTTCATGTGACCTAATTCCTCTGTTGCAGGTATTGATGAGTTCTCCGAGATGAGGCCGCCCCATCTCGAAAAGGAAGCAGGATCTTCGGCTTCAAAGACAAAGAAGGACAACAAGAGAAAAAGGTCCTCGAAGAGCGAGGACACCCAAAGCAAAGCAGGGCCTGCTTGGAGGCTCAAGAAAAGCATCGTCATCAACGTGGATATTGACTCAATCCACCAGTCCATGGACGATGATGGTGACGAGGTGGATGGTTTGACGTTGGTGACACGAACCAGAAAATCTTTCGAGGCTATCAAGCTTGCTGAGACCGAGGCCCCTAGCCTCGAAGAAGGAACTTCAAAAGAAAAAAAGGGATGGAGGCCCCGTATCACCTGACGTGGTGAGTGATTCCCAAACTTCGGGAAATACTCCAAAGGGAGTGAGCTTCGAAGCTCCTCTACTTGAAAAGAGTGCCTTGGGTGATCTCCTTGAGACCGTGACAGCGGGTCATTCCCCGTCGCTTCCGGCAAACTCAGAGGATGCTATTAGGGATTCTCGGAACCCGAAGACGCCCGAGTTAGGCGGAGTCCCAAATGAAGACGACCCCTTCCAAGGTTTCTTTTCTAGGGTTGATGAAGCCGAACTAGCGGATCTGAAATCAATCTTCGAGGAGGCCCAACGCGTCTGCTCTATTGTAAGTTTCTTAAAAGTGTTGCAATATTTCCAACGTCATACTTTCTTCTTTTGTCTAATCGATTTTTCTTTTTTGTTGCCCTTCGACAAATTTAAGACTGAACTGTTCATTGTGAGGCCGAGTTGCGTAGATCTTCGGACGAGGAAAAGCCCTTCAGCTCCTCTGTGACAAAAAGGAGTAAGAATTGAAGCATCTTCGGTCGGAGTTAACCAAAGCTCATGAATATGAGGACGAGCTTGGGAAGCAGTTAACCTCTATTCTGAAAGAATATGGGCTCTCTTTCTCGTCTTCGGAGGCTGATACTTCAATGTCTCAGCTGCAGCAAAAGGTAGAGATGCTGGAGCGTCTTCGTGGTGAGGTCGACCAAGTCAACCCGGAGTGCAATAAATGGAAGGCAAAATGGACACCCTTGCTGCGACCAAAAATGATGTAGTGGCTAAAGTATCAGCCTTCGAGATTCATCTTCGGAATTCTCAAGAGAGCAACTTGGTTCAGGCTAGCAGAATAGCCGAGCTCGAGGCTGGACTTGCGAAGGCCAAGACCGAAGTTGTTAAGGTCCGTGCCGAAGCCAGATAAATACAAGCTAAGGTCGACAAGATGGTGGCCATTTATTTGAAGATTGTTGCCGATGCTCAGATGGAGTTGAAGGGGGCTACCGACCGGGAGAAAAGAAGCAATGATTATGCCCGGCGCTGATCCCGGAAGGAGACCCTCGAAGAGGTCCATGGTAAGGGCTTCGATCTCTCCGAGGAGATAGAGCAAGCTAAGGCATATGAAGTTGGTGCCAAATTTGTCCTTTACTCTGATGATGATGATGATGATGTTGAAGGTGATGAAGAGGAGGAGGTTAACGAATAAACTACTCCCGAGGGGGTGACAGGTCCGGGGGGAGATGCCCCTCCAGTGTAGATATGATTTTTTCTATCTTCTTGTAATCTTTTTTGTAGGACTCTTTTGTAATACCTTTTGCATATATGAAAAAAGAAAAGAGTTTGCTTTAATATTTATTTCAAGTTTGTTTGGCTTTAGATTACATAACCTTTGATAATTAGATGAGCATTGATTCCGGCTCGGGGTAAAGTAAACCCTTAAGTTTACTGGCAGCTCGAGGCGATGGGACTTTGGGTCCGTGTTAAGTTAAGGTAAGGCCCTTAGTCTTTTAAATATCAGCCCTTAGGATCTTTAGGTTGGTTTATAGGCTCCTTTAGGTTGGCCCTTAGGCTCTAAAATATTGGCGCTTAGGCTCTTTAGATTGGCCCTTAGGCTCTTTTAAGTCGGCCCTTAGGCTCTTTAGGCAGGGTCAATCCGGCCTCTAAAGTGGCTATAATTTTTCCCTCTTTCGGGCTAAAGACTTAGTGAAATTTTTGGTATACCTTAGCATGTATCTTTTGTATTCATTTTTGATTTTTTGAAGGTTCGATTGATTGGAACCTCATTTATAAGTCGACATGTAATGATAATCGAATACCTTTTGAGGTTTTTTTTAAGGCTGGTATTATCGAAGCCTTCACATTATTCGAGGGTTGATTTTATCGAAGCCCCTTTGCTTTTGCCGAGGGGTAGCCTGATTTAACCGGTTTATTCGAAGTATTCGAAAGCCTTTAGTTTTATGGCGGAAGTAGGACGTCTCCGAGCCACATTATTTTGGTCGTAGCCTTTTCATATGACCATAGTATTTTATATCGTTGTAACCTTTTATATGGCCGTAGCCTTTAGTCCCCGAGTGTGATGACTTTAGCCTTAATATCAAGGGAATGCCTCTTTGAGGTCTTATGGGCTCGAGTATGCCTCATTGAGGTCTTATGAGTTCGAGCATGCCTCATTGAGGTCTTATAGGTTCGAGTTTTTGATGACTCGATATGTTGACTGGACAGTCCCCGAGTATTCGGATGCATTTGAGGTTTTGGCCCTTGAGCCGTTTCATGTAGAAATATAAATGCAAAAATAGCAGACTTCTTTGGGGCACAAAGTCTTTTGATATGATGGTAGTACTTCTTTGAATGATTGATACATGTGTACATGTTTTTCCTGTCATGGGCTCGACTTCTTTACATGGACACGGTTCATTTGACCGTTTGGCCCATTACACAATTTTTCTTTCGAGGCCCTCTGTGCCTTGAATGGTTTCCTTCGAAGATTTAACCTCCGAGGGTGATGCTCCCCAGTATTCAAGGTTGATTGAAAAGAATCCTTGAATACTTGTCGAGTTTTCCTTAGGTAGCATATAAGTGTTGCCTCGTTAAAAACCTTGCCGGTAAAACTCATTTGGGATAAAATCGGATCTAAGGGAAAAAGAGTGCAACGCATGCTTTAAAACCCAAGGTCTTCGATTTGAAGGGTGCTTCGATGTCTCCACTCGAACACCTGTAGTAAGTTAGTATGAAATATAAATGAAAAGGGGAGAAGGTCATACCTTAGCAATAATAGCGTTTGAGCAATGATATATTCCAATTGTTTGGTAGTTTCTAGCCTTCCATTGTGCCGAGTTTATAGGCTTTTCCTACAACTCCGAGGACAGAGTACGCTACTTCCTAATTGGGACCTAGTTTCCCTTCATTTGCGTCTCGAGTATTGAGAGTGACTTTGCTTAGAACTAAATCCCCGACTCTGAAGTAGAGAATGTTCGTCCTTCTGTTGTAGTACCTCTCGATCCTTTGTTTTTGCGCGACCATTCGAGCTAAGGCGGCTTCACATTTTTCATCTAGTAGCTCGAGGGAAGTGTTCATGGCCTCGTTGTTCGAGTCCTCGGTGGTATGCTAAAAGCTGACGCTTGGTTCCCCGACCTCAACTAGGATCAATGCTTCGGATCCGTATACCAACAAAAATGGGGTTTCCCCTGTGCTCGACTTTGATGTTGTCCGATATGCCCATAGCACCTCTGGCAGTACTTCTCTCCATTTTCCCTTCGCATCATCCAACCTTTTTTTCAAGTCTTGAATTATGGTTTTGTTTGTGGACTCGGCTTGGCCATTTGCACTTGGGTGATAAGGAGCTGACAGAATCCTCTTGATTTTATGGTCCTCGAGGAATTTTGTTACTTTGCTGCCGATGAACTGCTTCCCATTGTCGCATGCAATCTTGGCGGGTATCTCGAACCGACATATAATGTGGTCCCATAAGAAGCCGATGACCTCCTTTTCTCTTATTTTCTCGAAGGCTTGTGCTTCAACCAATTTTGAAAAGTAATCAGTCATAAAAAAAAAAATTTAGCTTTACCTGGCACCGTTGGTAGAGGGCCAATGATGTCCATCCCCCATTTCATGAATGACCATGGGGATAGGACCGAATGGAGTTGTTCACCGGGCTGATGGATCATTGGTGCGAACCTTTGGAATTTATCTCACCTTTGAACGAACTCCTTTGTGTCCTTTTCCATGTTATCCCAATAATATCCTGCTCTGATCACCTTTCGAACCAAGGAATCGGCACTGGAGTGATTCCCAAGGGTGCCTTCGTGGATTTCTCGTAGTACATAATCGATTAAACACACTGCTAGTGGTCCGTCAAAGGTTATGCTATATAATGTTCCATTCTCATCGAGTGAGAATCAAGCTGCTTTGGCTCGTAAGGCCCCGGACTATTTTGGGTCCGAGGGAAGCTTTCCGTGCGTCAAGTATTCGGCGTATTTGTTCCTCAAATCCCACGTCAAACTAGTTGAATTTATTTCCGCGTGGCCTTCTTCGGCTACTGACCTCGACAATTGGACGACATTCCTCGGGACAATGTCATCTTCTTCGACCGCGTGGCCTTCTTTGAGACTTGATAGTCGTTCGGAGTTGATATCAATATCATACCCCCCAAGATCGATGGCCTACTTGGCCAATCGGCCCGATAGTTCGGGCTTATGCAAGATATTTCATAGTGGATATGTTGTTAGTACACATATGGAATGACATTGAAAATATGGTTTCAACTTCCTAGATGCACTTACTAATGCGAGGACTTGGTTTTCGCATCCCCTAGGGTACGACTTACCGCTTAACGCTAATAAATAGGGAATTGCGTACCTTGTTCTTCTCGAACCAACACACCACTTACCGCTACCTCGGACACGGCTAAATACAAGTAAAGTTTTCATCCTTCTTTGGAGTACATCGAAGACTGGTGGAAACTGCATTCGTTCCAACTCGATACGGGAGACGAACTCCCTTAACATCTCATTCTCCCTCTGATTTATTTTGAATACATCTGACTTCCTCGTTGCAACCTTTATGGCACCAACATGTGCCTTTACAAATGAATCTGCCAGCATGGCAAACAAATCGATAGAGTTTGGGGGCAGGTTATGATACAACCCTCATGGCCACCTTGGACAAAGTTTCCCTAAATTTCTTCAGTAGAACGGACTCGGTCTCATCGTCCTTCAAATCATTCCCCTTTATACCACAACTATATGTGGTGATGTGCTCGTTGGGATCAGTTGTCCTGTTGTATTTCGGGATGTATGGCATCCGAAACTTCTTCGGAATGGTCTTTGGAGCCGCACTCGGGGGAGGGGGGGATGGTTATTGTACAAATATCTTTGAGTTTAGCCCTTTTAAAATTGGAGGTGCTCATGGAATCTGGTCGACCCTCGAGTTGTAAGTTTCCACCTTCTTATCGTTGTCTTTTATCTTCTTTTCTCCCGACTCGACCCTCTTTGTGAGCTCTTCGAGCATTCTCATGATGGTGGGGTCAGTTCCCGACCCATTGCTTGATCTCTCGGGGGTTGGCTCAACTCGATAAGCTGTTTCTGGTCTTGCCCCGCTCGGAGTCTTTTGCTGACTCTGCAACTGAGCGATGGTGACCTGTTGTGCTTGCAACATTCAAAAATTACTTGTAGACTGACTTCTCTCTTTTCTCGAGCATGTGTCCTTTGAGCATCGGGATGGTCCCCTCCGCGTACACTTCCTTCAACGTCAGTGCCTAACTCGACGTTCAAAGCAATGTGTGAACTAACGTTGACTGGGTTAAGGGCTGGTGCTACCCCAGGATTAGGCGGTGGCACACCGGTCCCTGAAGTTGTTGCACTGTTTTATCCATGGAATCCGAGGCCGTTGTTTCCATGATCAGGTGCATTTGCAGTGTTAGGCATTTTTTAGCCTGACATAAAAAAATATTTGACAAGAAAAAATGTGAAGAATCACGTGTGTTATAAGAAAACTAGCACTAAACTAATCACTATTATATTTGGCCCCACGGTCGACGCCAAAGAGTTTACCTCAAAATAGTAGTAACAATTATATTTGATTTGTGGTTCTAAAGATATGTGATTTATTCCAACACTAGTAAATAAACAACAAATATAACGTGTAAATGAGAAGAAATGATGAACCAAACCAGTGTTGCTAGAGCAACAGGGACCTCGAACTCGATATTCTCGGGGGCCTCAAGGTGATCTAAGAGCAATAAAGTAAGAACAATAAAGTAAAAATAATAAAGCTGAAGAACAATTATGCGCATAGTAAACGAGAAAAGTAGCATAGAATGTTCTACTGGCAGTGATGAGATCATGTTTACAAATGATTGGGGTCCCCTTTATATAGGAAGGGAAATCCCAAATACGATATCTTTCTATTTACAGTAAAAAATCCTACTGGTACTGCTGTATAACCACCTAGTACGGATTCATACGAACCAATCCAGAAATTTATGCCTTGACCTATATGCCCTTGAGAAATTCCCGTTCTTTCTTGAGTGTCATCGAAATGATACTGCCTCAGGGTAGGTCGTGCTAGGCCTTCGATTTTCTCTCTCGAGGTGTACATTTTCATATCGGGTTCGACCCTTACTTCGAGTCGTCCGAACTCGGGCTCGGGACACAATTGAAGCTTCGAAATCGAGCTCTTCTATTTCGCCCGTATACAACCCTGATGAGGCTACTCACATTATACCCCTTAGGATCTGCCCTTTCACAGATCTAACCGCGAAATGCTTCGTGCACCGAGCTGCTATTCATTTTGTTTTCCATGCATCAACAACCATATTAAGCGGGGGGAGAATACTTTCAATTTTGAATGAAGAGAGTATAGTGTACAATGTAATTCACAATTACAGAGAGATTATGAAATATTTTTTATACAAATAAACTCCAATACCCCAATTTGCCTAAAAGCCAGCTTTGCCACATACATGCTATAGCCTTCAACTCTTCCTCGACAGGAATAATTAACGACTTGATTTTGGTATTACAGCCAAGGCTTGAATTATTAGAAGAATGAAAATAATTATAGAATAAGAGATTTAAAAAATGAAAATAAAGTCCGGAAATTTTGGATCTAGCCGAATATCCATATGACAAGCTGAGGTGAAGCATTAATGAAGGAAGTTTCCTTATTTTATAAGCGAATTAAGGTGAAAAATAAACAAGACGCGTCTTCTCTTCACCTATTAATGTTATAATAATTATGAAAATAATTTAAAACTGATTGTTAATCAAATAAAAGAATCAAAGCATGCGATTACGTTAAAGGCAATATTTGGAATCTGGCCGTATATCTCGCAATGCAATAACATAGGAAACTGCATATATATCTCAGGACAATCTTATATGTAGCTTTGTTAATGAAAAAGATTAACTGGCAAATTCTCTGGTCGGCGAATTGTATGTACAGTGACTTATAATAGCTTAGATTGATAGTAGAGATAAGATACTTCTTTTTGTAATTTAATCTAGGTTTTCATTTATTCAATGCAGTCCCTTACGCAAGACTTGTACTGAGCACTTGCCTGCTCTTATACAATTTCAATTGTGTTAACTGCTTCGTCAAATAAAAGTTTAACTGTTAAAAACGATGATCGAATTTTTCGTTGTGCCTAATTGGAATTAATTTTCAAATTTTAATTGGAGGGAAAAAGAAAAAAAATGTTTATTGATTAATCTTCATACTTGCCTCATCATTTGGATATTTCTCTTTAAAAAAATTGGGGAAGGGGGCAGGAAAATGAGAAGTGTTATAAAACAATAAAGGAAAAGGACAGTATTGCAAAGAAAAATAGAGAGGGGAATTGTTATTGATATGAGATCAATTACAATGAAATAGAACTCCTCTATTTATAGGGAAGGAGTGACTTAGCCACCAAGTAAAATCCCTAAGATCTCTCTAAAATATTGACATTCATGTTAAATAGAATTCTATTTATAATACTCCCCCTTGAATGTCTATTCAACAAATAATGTGTCTCGTTAAAACCTTAACTAAAATAAAACCAAATGAGAAAAAATTCTAGAAAAGGAAAAAAGAGTACACAAATCTAACAATTCGCCTTTTAGTTGCCTCATTAAAAACCTTGCAAGAAAAATCAAGTGGGACAAAACCTTGTAAGGTAAAAAGAGTGCAACACGTAATAACCCCCCCCTGATTAGAGCATCAATTCACATCCTTGAGCCTTCGCATCCCGATCTTGTACACCATCATTCTTGATAGACATATAATGTCTTCATATAATGTCGTGGAATGGTTCTTCAATATCTCCATAGCGGTATTCTCGCTATCACATTATCATGCTTAAACTTATCGCAAGATACATACGTACACAAATTGCACTTAGGATGTGGTACTTCAGGACCAAGAATTATATATGCTTTAAGTAATATCTTTCATGGATTGACATATAAGTTAAGTCATATAAGCCATATAAATAGACTTTAGATTTGCATCAAGTTTTCATGCCATGCCAGACATATAAGATACATGAAAGTGATTGCACAAACCATTGACTTTATACTTTCGAGTGTTTGAACTACATGTCCAAAATTATATGTCTTTCGTATGAAACAAATTCTATTCGAATTGGGTCTCTTTCATTTGGCCAATATTTTTGTGTCTATATTCGACAGACTTAAGATCCTCATCTATACTTAGCTCTATCATAAATGTCATCAACGAATATTTTATATCGGTTCTAGTTTTTTTTTCATAAAGACATGACATAGAGATCTCTTCATTCATATTTTCAGGTACCTGAATCTTTCCTGAGATTTTATGAAGTTTTATGTCATGCGATATTCTAGATCACTTGCCTCCTTTATTATGGTCATTTGCTCATCTTCTTTATCAAGAAGTTTATTTGAAACCGATCTGTCTATACGCTTTAAGCGTACCATAGATTTTGTCCTTCCAAGACTTAATATGAGCATTTGCAATGAGAATATAATTACTTTCTTTGGGTCAACAAATGTGTCTGGCATGCTTTGCAATATGATACAAATGAATTATCTTTTTATGAACTTCAAGTTCATATTATCTTATTCGAGGATCTAGATGTAGAAATGATAATTCTTTCCACGTAACTTTTTCTCAATTGTTTATCATTTCTCCCTCTCTTGTTAGAAAAACTAACTTTCTTTCTCAATTTTGGGAACCCATCTTTGTGCTTTATGGTGTTAATCGAAATATACACCGCACTTTAATAATAATAAGATGGAATTATTTAGTTCCTGACCCTGAACTAGTTGTGAGAGGAGAATGTAATATACTTTCGTGTATAATGTATATCAAACTGATATAAATAATTTTGTTCTCATAAGTAATAGTTTAGCGATTAAGTGGATGCAGTCGATAAATTATTTTGCTAAACAAATTGTTATGTAAGCCAATTTTTTCAAGATGAACTATCTTGAATAGACAATCTGGAAATTATGCTCTAAATTAAATTATTGAGCAAGTTACCTCGCAAATAGCAGGTTGCAGGTTAATAATAATCACACATGTAACCATCTCATAGATGCATCTTATGTGGTATACATGATAGGTGAATGGGCTCAGATTCACCTTTGATATTTCCAGCATTCATGGTATTCAATCCTAATTTTTAGTTGGTTTATTAATTAATGAGAACAAGCAACATAAGAGAATTCGTAAAGAACTTTCTAGTTCTTTAATATTTACCCATGTGAATTCTCTTTCATTTTTGCACATCATACTTAAATTGATATGGGTAAACCAATTATGCCAACTGAATAAATTATCAATATTGATAAAGTTCAGGTTTACACAACGACGTGTGCAATTATCAATAAACTCCAAGTTTATTATGATATGAGTTTTTATATCAATAAACATCTACTTTATTGTGGTATTCTTTTATTTGTGTAGTACAAATTGAAGAATAAAGCGGGTAACTTTTCACATACGTATTTCCCCGCTACAAGTTGTAGCAATAGAAGATATTAAATATTTCCTTTATTTATAGTCTCAATATAACCAACCGCTTTCGCCAATACTTTAGAAACTCAATAAGTTTCTTTGAGACTTACTACAACACAATAAATTATTGATATCCAATTTTATTTCTCTGAAGTAGTATAATTGGCTCTTCAAGAGCTTTCAATTAATTTTGTACTACCACATATTCATCAAAATCCATTGAATATCTCTTCAAAGGAGAAAGTTATACAATTATGGTCAGGGTTGATATCATCATAGGTAAGATATATTACTTCTAGGCAGAATACATAACTACCCTTAAACATGACCTTTTTTGTCACTTGGACACCTAAACATAGACTTGTTCCTATCAGACCCTTCAACTAAATCATATATGTGCCAATTAGACACTTTGTAGTGACATGATTGAGTGTGTGGGGATCGAATGGCGCGTGAACATGAGAAAAAGGTTGTTGATTATTATTATATTACTATTATATTCTAATTTATTATTCCAATTAAAGCAAACTTTTATCCTACATTCTATTTCTCTTCTTCTTCCCCTGAAACCGTCATTTTTTCTCTTAATATTTTTAAAAAGAAAGTTTATTGTACATGAATTTGACTATTCTCATTGGGCATGCTTGTTCTCTTTACACGGCACTTGTAAGCTACACCAACTTAGATGAGGAATAGAGAGAATAGCGTGATATTTCTGTGAAATCGAAATAAGAAGAAGTGAGATGAAGTTGAATGGAGGAAATTTTCAGCGGGCTTTTTAGGGCACTAAGTCGCTAGAGCTGACGGTCAAGTTTTCCATTTCTGAAAATGAGTTTCAATTTATTTTGGGAGTTAATCCTATAAGGTGGAATATTTTAAGGTGTTAGAGGCAATTGTAGTACACGTATTTAATTTTTATAAAACTTTTTCTCAAATGGTCTACAAAGTATCTAATTGGCACAAATGTGGTTTAGTTGAAGGGTCTGATAGGAATAACTTTATGTTTAAGTGTCCAAGTGACAAAAAATGCCAAGTTTAAGGGTCCAGTTATGTATTCTTCCTTACTTCTATTACTTTTGCCCTGTAATAATCACATTTCCATAATATTTTGGGATAATCACAATAGGTACGTGATCAATGACCATTCATGCCATAATAATGAAATGATATTCTTATCTCACCTCAAACCTCCTTTTAGAGGTGAGTGTGGTATATTAACTACCACTAGCACGTTCATATTCTTCCTAGAATGAATATGTATTCATAAATAAGATGTTGTCACATTCACATCATGAATGGACCATAATCATTTATATGTGTTTTACAGAATCTTATGTCAAATCGATGACAAACATTAGTTTCACAGAGTGAAGGATTATTTTGAGAATCCTTATTATTCTCATTATCACAATGATGACGATTAAATTTCGTCGATTGCCACGTCCACATCCATTGATACCTTCACGGTAATAATTGATACGCTCAAATTACACTTTAAAATAGTGTAAAGTGGTCGAAGTCAAATATAATAACCCAACAAGGTTGGGGTCGAATCCCACGGGGAATATGTGTGAAAATGTTACTTTGATAGTGTGATTCTTAACTCAAATCATAATTCCATTCCATTAGTAATCGGGAATATGGGGGTTGGTTGTGTAATAATCTAATAGAGTAGTAGCAATGAGAATTTATTAAAGTTGTAATTAATATGATTAAGTGAACCAAGATTGTGTCCCCTTTAATGAAGTGTAATGCAAATGGGTATTAATATGATATATTTCTAATGGGAAGTTCTTGATATGCAATTAATTACTAAATGACTACCCAATATTTTCCAATAATAAAGTAGTATTTCCTCTTTATAATTTTCCCAAATATAAAAGAGTTTCAATAAAACCAAATCACTTTATGCCAAATAAAACCATCTTACTCCTAAGTGATTCTATTAAACAAGGTTTAAAGCCTTGAGTCTTTGATATTTACTCTTACCAATTCTAACCCACTTTTCCAAGCTAAGAAAGAATTTATGGCATAAGTTAATGTTTGCAACCACTAACAATAAATATACAATGAATAGTAAATAAATATCAACAACCCATTATGCATATATTCAATGTTAAATACCCAAATACATAACACCCATTTAGGGTCCACAACTTTAGTATTTAAAGCTAGCTACTCATAATAAATGACAAAAAGCTTAGAGTATTAAGTGTCATGAATGCTTACAAACCAAGAATGAAGTGCTCTAATGCTTCAAAAAAGGAGAGAATATTTGATAGGGGAATGTTCTTCAAAGACTAGACAAGACTGACCCACAAAGCCCAAGTAAATCCTTTTATAGTGAGCCAAAAGTGGGTAGATAACGGACAAAAATGCCCCTGCAGGCAGGTTATGCTATCGCTTTCCTGTCGCATAACAGGAATACGGTTCGCATTCTTCACGTTCTCATCGCATCTCTAAACCCTAGTTTCCTGGTCGTCACCGCATTGTTGATCTGCGGTTCGCATTGTTGATATGCGACCGCAGATTGGCATCGCATTCTTGAGGCAGCTTCAGGCACCAGGGATTCTGCGGCTCGCATGTGAGTTATGCGGTCGCATAACCGACCACATTTTAGCTCTTGAAATTTTCCTATCTTTCTGTTGAGGTCTGCGATACCTGGGTGTGTTATGCGATTCGCATCTTAGTTATGCGATGTCCTCTTGTCAAATATGCGATCGCATAGTGTTGTTTTCCTCACTTTTTAGCTTCTTTGCTCTCTTTTTCATGGTCTTGAGTATTTACACCTCATGCACTGCAAAACATCAAAATTCTATAAGTATAAAGGGTAAATGCTCTTGAAACAAGCTATAATCTAAGCAATTTGGTATTAAATGTGCCGAAATTCTCCGGCATATCAACACCCCCAACTTAAACTCTTGCTTGTCCTCAATCAACTAAAAAGACTCTATCTTAGCCTAGACTTCAACTACAGGACCGGAAACAACTATGACCTTGGACATGTTAAGTGTTAGTACTACAAGCATGCATTTCATCCAATTACCCGTCATGAACAGTTGCTACTATTTACATGGAAACTACTGAACTTGTGAACTTTGAGCCTCGAGCTATTTTACAAAATGTTACTCTCTGCTGAGTGTACTTGCACCCGACTTCAAGAACTCAACTACTGTTACACTCTACAGTACATGTGCCCTCACCATAAAGAAAGAAAGTCCCAACTCACAATATTTACAATGACAACAACAAGAGACATATTTACACAAACACCCACACTCACAAAGAATTTCAAGTGTTACAACACATCATACCATAGACTTTCCCTTATTTTAATTCATCGCCATTTTAAGAGCATTCGGTTGGAGATCCCATAAGGACTTTCTAGCTTGTAATGTAGGCTTAGGGAAGGGTTGGATAATCATTTGAGTACAAGTGACTACACCCTCCTTGAACACTACTCACATCTTTCTCTTTCAGTGCCTTTGCTTCTTTTTAAGTACCATGGCCTCATTGGTGTTTAGCTACAACGTAGAACTACCTCACTAAATTTCTTCAAAGCTTCCATATATATATTTATTTATTTTTTTACATACATTTGTATCTCTTTTTTTCTCCCCCAATATTCAAGGAGGGACGGGTTCAAAAGAGGGGATTACTTTTCAAAACGGGAAAGGCTTGTAATGAGGTGTCCAACAAAAAGGCTAAAGGCTCAAATGGGAAACTAGTGGTATTCATGCAAACATTTGGTAGCTTGAAAGGTTCACTGGGTTTCTCAATATCACAAAGACTACCTAAGGTCATTTCTCCAACTCAATGTATTTATTCTTAACATCGAAAAACCAACTGGGCAAGTTATAGCTGACAGAAGTAAACACAAGAATTATTGACACAAGCATCTAACACACACGACACATGACTGTTTAGTTCAACATCGTTTTAGCTCAAGATTCAGGGCTTGCTGACTCAAAACTTTCATTATTTACATGTATAATTCTAAGTACACATAGAGTCAAAAGGAGAGCCTCAAGTTCACAGAGACGAAGAAAAACCGAAGGTTACTAACTAAGGAAAACTCGACATAAACTAGCAACTTGTTGTTTTTATTTTTTATTTTTTTTATTTTTTATAAAATGCAAACAAAAGTTAATATCACAAAAGATATATGTACATTGGTTTACTGACAACTTGGGGATATCAAATAAACAAAAAAGAAAACAAAAACCATTCATAACATAGAACAAAAAACAGTATCATATTATCCAAGTTGTCACAAAAAGTAAGTACAACCACCACCCCAACTAAAAATTCTGCATTGTCCCCGATGCATAAGAAATGTAAAGACAGAGTTAGGGGCTCCCTGGGGCGCGCTAAGCGCTACGGGAGTCGGTGATATGCTGTGTGGGGGAGGGATCCTCAACCGCCACAGGAACATGAGCATCTGACTGCTCAGCAGGAGGAATAACAGCAACTGGTGGTGGAGGAACTACTGCAGGCCCAACGGCAAGAGTGATTGGAGTCTGAGAGATGCTGCCCTCAGCTACTAACTGCTGAACTGAGGTTGTTGCACCTGTGTCCTCCAAAGAACGGTAAATAGCAAGCTGTAAGAGCGCCTCCTCTGTCGGCTCCGCAACTGTAGCAACAATAGTAATAGCAACTCCCTTGCCCTTCTCCTGAGGGCCATGCTCCTCATCAGAAGAAGAGGAATCCTCCTCTGGCGACTCGTCCTCGAACTCTGAAGAATGTCCGGAACCCTCTCCTGAAGGTACATCAACAGCTGCATGAGGGGGTGGAGGCAGAGGGACAATCGGAGCGGCCTGGGCTGTCATCAATGTGGAGACGAGTCCTAGCCCAGGCTCGGAGGTACTAACTCCCTGCTCCCCTTCCTTGGGCAGGAGGGATGAGAAGTCAAACTCCAGGTGCTGCAGACGATGGAGCTCAGTCTTCAGAGTGGACACATCGGTCCGTACCTCTGGTAAGTATCTAACCTCACCCCTCTCCACCTTTTCGATGGGTGCCTCAAGTTCTTGTAGGCGACCCTCAAGAGCAGTCACTGAAGACTGAATAGGAGTAAGGGCCTGCCGGATCAAAGTGGGAAGCTCACTCACTAGCTTGTCGACCTTAGCATTGGTGTGCTGAGCTAGGCGACCAAGATGGGAGAGAACAACAAGCGGGATGGCCGAGGGGCACTAGCACTGGCAGCTGGCTGGGAGGAAGTAGTGGATTGCTCTTCTGGAGAAGGTTGAGACTCTTAGGGCTCTCCCTGTGTAGGGGTAGGCATCAGGATGACTGGAGGGGCAGCTGCTGCCCTGGGCCCCGCATCACTAATACGGGTGATATTGATATCCTTGTCGGCCTTTGCTGTCTTGTCACATGAAGGTATAAGAGGGACCTTAGTAGCTCGGCACAATGCAGTAATGAGGCAAGGGAAAGGAAATGAATTCTTCTTCTGCCAAGCTCAGGCCCCAATCTGTTGAAAAATAATGCCAGTCACATCCACATTGATTCCTGACATAATGCAAGCAACGAGAATGGCTTTCTCGATGCTTATATCTATTTCAATCTTTGATGGAATCAGACGGGAGACGACAAAAGCAAGCCAGAACCTCCCTTCCCTCGTGAGATCTTCTTTGTAAATCTTGTGGTTAGGATTGATCCAGGCCGGAGTCCCTCTTGCAATCACAGAGGAGACCCAAGCACGCTCTCCATCATTATTGTCCAGCTTGACCTCATATTCTGCTGTACTTGGGCTCGACGTTGAAAAATACTGAGCATGGATAGCGGCCCTGGTGACAAGCTACGTCCACCCCCTTGACTAACACTTGCTCACTGAAGATTTTGTTCCTCTTGTGATGGGCATTTCTAGAAGCAGCATAAGAGGCATAAAATTCCCGCACCATTGTCTCATTGTACTCTCCAAGGGGCTCGGTGAAACATTCCCATTTTCTAGTTTTGATGTTTTCTAGAATATGGGGGTACCGCTCTTGCAGGCCATTGAGACTTAGCCTTTTCTCAGGAAGGATCTTTCTTTTGCTCAGACCCTCCCGGTACAGCTCTCTAGACAGGGACAATGGAAAGCGTAGCTGGTAGTCGTCCCCCTGTTTCCTCCGCACCTCAGCTTCCAAGTTTACCTCCGGTTCAGTAGGCCCCTCATCAGACTGGGAGGAACTTTCAACTATGTTCACCGGAGGTGCTTATCGTGCACGCTTGGATGGAGGTGCCTGCCTACTTGTGGAGGCTCTCTTAGCAGCGGCTGATGTATTCTTGAGACCCATTGCTGCAAAGAGAAAGTACGTGTGAGTGGACGGACGGACAAAATAAAAATAAATTATGAAAAGATGCACAAAAGGGCAGAAAATTTTCCTTATGCGACGAGGTATGCGATCGCATTACCACAATGCGAATCGCAAACCTGTCGCATAAGCAAACATAGTTAAACAAAGGCACTAATGCGATCACATAACCACTATGAGGTTCGCATATGCATCGCAGAAGTGCATGGACAAAAATGGAAACAATTATGCGATCACATAACCCACCGCAAGGGTGAGTATGCGATCGCAGATAAATCGCATACTAGGAGCTAGGCTGGGGGAACATTCTGTTGAAGGGTGCGACACAAATGCGAACCGCATTCCGACTATGCGATCAAAAATGCGTCGCATAAGTTGTCGTCTCCAAAGTGCCTAGGGCCAAATTCGCGACACAAATGCGATCCGTAATTTAGAAATGCGAACCGCATATCCTACAATTACGGTTGTCTAGCCCTAATTTTGGCGGATTTATGCACCTTTCAATTTCCCCATTCCTAAATATCAATCAAAAGTCTATCCTTCCACCACCCCCCCCCCCCCCCCTTTATCAAAAAACCCAAAAGGGAGAAAACA